>CAJVRN010000174.1:890000-995000 GCA_911728415.1 Lagocephalus sceleratus
CTTCCTCCCCCTCTTCCTCTTTTCCTCCTCCTCCTCTCTCCCCTCTTCCTCCTCCCTTACCCCCTCCATTCTTCCTCCATCATTCCATTCCACTGGACTCAAACTTCCTTCCGTTCGGTCTTCCAGGAGATCGATGAGGCGTGTAAGAAGATCCGTCGGGCGGTGGGCGACCTGGGTCCAGACGTGGGTGACCTCCGGGTCATCCCGCTCTACTCCGCGCTGCCGCCGCTGCAGCAGCAGAAGGTCTTCCTGCCGCCGCCGCCCAACCGGCCCAACGGCGCCATCGGGAGGAAGGTACGGCGCCGGCGTCCGCGCCGTTGGCGGGGAACGGGGAGGCGGAGCCTCGGGGTCCCCCCCCCCGATTGATACAGACGGGAGACAATCGCTCTCCTCCGTGTGACACTTCCCATTCCGACGGGCCTCTCTCCAGAGCGTGCCGCCACCTGTGCTTCGCGCCGTTGGCCGCGGATCTGACGGAATATCATCGCCGGCGGTGTCGCAGCAAACCTCTCCCCCGAGCGTCCGGGGGGGGTGAGGGGGGGGCTCGTGGTTACATCCTGCCTAATTGAGGCAGAGCGGCGGGCACGGTTACGGGCTGTCGCAGGCAGACGCGCCTTTCCTTTTATCTGAGCCGTTTTTTGGGAAAATGGGATCCCTAAAAATGGGAATTTTCCAGCGTCAGACGCTCCATAAAGCCGGGATCAAGTGTGCTATCAGGTGTGAGCAGGCCCACGAGGTCGGGATCAAATGTTACGGCACCATCTTTCTTCAGCGTCTCCACTTTTGCGGTTTGATCTCGCCGAGCTGTTTGACTCGCGCGTGTGTCGGGCGGCTTAAGAGCCTCGACATTCCCGCCGGTTTGATCCGCCGCGGCGGGATAAGATCTTTTTCAGAAGTTCAAATATCATTTCAAGTTCCTCCCCCCTTCCTCGCTCCTCCGAAGAGGGAGGGACGGCGCGGGAACGTGAGGAGGGGGCGGGGCTAGAGAGCGTCCCCGGCCCGGGCTGAGAGGCATTTATTAGGCGCTCGTTACTTCGGCGGAGCGGCGGCGGTCCCGCTCCGACTCGGACGACTTATCAAGTGAAAAATGCGGCGATGACATTCCAGCCAGCCCGAGAGGAAGTAGTGAGAAAGAATTAAGGTTCAGGACGTCTGCTGCGCCGCATGCTAATGACCGCATTAGGCTCCCCTCAATGAACATAAAACTCCGGCTCGTCGGCGCTCCGTGTCTCCAGGAAAGACACCGATCACGATTTCATCATTCCGAGCCAAAGTAGCAGCGCGCTAATTAGGATTAAAGATTATAATCTGACTTCCCGCTTCCCGCCAGCAGACGTGCCGCTCGCCTGAAACGCTCCTTCAAAGGCCAACCGTCCGCGTCGCCCCGCTTTTGATGAGGGTGCGTTGATGGTGGGGGGGTGTGTGTGTGTGTGTGTGTGTGTGTGTGTGTGTGTGTGTGTGTGGGGGGGGGGGGGACTCCCCTGCAGGTAATAATCCAGAAATAACAGGCCCAGATGAAGCTGTAATGATATTAGTGATGAAGCAGCTGGATTATCCCGGACTCGGACCGGATTATCCTGCAGGATCGGTCCGGTTGGGAAGGGGGGGGTGAGGAGGAGGGGGGGGTGAGGGGGGGGAGGGGGTGAGGGGAGGAGGGGGGGGCAGAAGAGCTTCATTATTAAGTGAACGCTCGAGGACCCCCGAGGAGAGCGCCCTGGAAGTGAGCGGGGTCGGGATGGAGGAGCGCGGGGAGACGTTTTTCCGAACGCCCACTCCGGAGTGAAGGCGTGACGGCGGAGCGGCGCTCGGCTCCGACCCGGCCTGGAGTGTGATGATGAATCTGAAGGGGCTCTCTGCAGCCCGCCTCAGATGTTATATAAGGAGGACTCGTCCCAGCGGCGCTGCGGATTTGCGTGAGTGCTGCAGCCCCCCCTTAGACCCCCCCCCCACACACATACACACACACACACACACACACCACCATGTTTGTGTATACGTGCTGACAGCGGGACCCCCGCAGGCCGACGTGACTCATCAGAATCAGCTGCCGTCTCACAGGCGGCTTTACTGGGGTCACCGGGAAGGGAGCAGATCTGAGAGTGTGTGTGTGTGTGTGTGTGTGTGTGTGTGTGTGTGTGTACATGCTCTGTCCTCGTTTCCCGATGTGTCTCCCTCCGCGTTGAAGAGCGTCGCCTCCGTACGTGGAGCCCGACTGCCGCTGAGAGTTTTCTCTCGTACCGAAACTTCGCCCCGTTACCATAGCAACACCGGACCCGCGTGTCCGCGGCGTTCCCGTGCGTCCCTCGTTCTCCGGCGACCCGGGGGGAGGAAACATCGGAACGGTTTTCCGTCATCGGCGGAACACTCCGAGGTGAGCCGCCGCTGACGCGCGAGCGGGGCGCCGAAAGGTCAGAGGTCGCGCGTCGGGGCTCATTGGAGCCGACGGCTGCAGCTGCCGCAGCGTCGTCGGGGCGCGTCCGCGTGGCGAGGAGGAGGAGCAGACTTCCCGCGTGACCTCCCCTCCCTCCCGCAGGTCGTCATCTCCACGAACGTCGCCGAGACGTCGCTGACCATCGACGGCGTGGCGTTTGTCATCGACCCGGGATTCGCCAAGCAGAAGGTAAGCTCCGCCCCCCCCCCCGGATGCGACGGCGCCCCCTCGCCTGACCCTCCCTCCTCCTCGCAGGTGTACCACCCCCGCCTCCGGGTGGAGTCCCTGCTGGTGTCGGCCATCAGCAGAGCCTCGGCCCAGCAGAGGGCGGGCCGCGCCGGACGCACGCGCCCCGGGAAGTGCTTCCGCCTCTACACGGAGAAGGCCTACAGGGCGGAGATGAAGGTACGGGAACGCCGCTGCTCCCACCGCCCCCGCCGCGGCTCCTCCTGCCTCCTGACGGATGGTTCTGCTCCTCAGCAGGCCGATTCGTTCACATCACGCTGAGCAGAAGTTAAATAGCCCTTCAGACGCGGCAGACACCAGCTTCTGTTCAGGTTGACGTACGAGCGATGCTTGAGGAGATAAAACGCTGCATGACTAATTCATCGCCACCCGTTTCCGTCTCTCCGCCGGCGCAGGAGAACGCCTACCCCGAGATCCTGAGGTCCAACCTGGCTTCCGTGGTGCTGCAGCTGAAGAAGCTGGGCATCGACGACCTGGTGCACTTCGACTTCATGGACCCCCCAGGTCAGTGGGCCCCCCCCTCCGGGTCAGTGAAGCTTCTCCCTCAGGATCCGCGGAGGGACCGACGCATCCCGAGGGAGCGCGACCGGCGGCGGGGGCGGCGTCGCTCGCCGCAGACAGAAACAGGACCACGCCGTCGTGGAGCGACAAGCGCTCCTGCACCTGCAGCGGTCCCCGTCACGGAGCAGAAAGGGCCGCAGACGCGCTCGGCTGCAAATCTGCCGCCATCGAACCCCCCCCCCTCTCCCGATGGACGCCGTTGGCCGCTCCCGGGGCGGCGGATTCCGGGGTCACGGCGGCGGGAAGTGGCGTGGCATTGAGGAGGAGCGGGGAGGAGATCCGCCCGTTTCTGTGTGGACGGTGATGGATCTGGGACACGGCGCTGCAGAGAGGCGCTGGCAGACCCCCCCCGTGACCCCCCCCCATAATATAGTTTTCATCCCACCTCTGAGATTAAACCCATCTCTCCCCGTCCGCCGTGGCAAACGCCATTTTGAGAATGAAATTGGTTACATCAATAGTGGCGCTATCACCTCAGCTATTGCCTTCCTTTTATACTCCTCCAGTGGAACGTGACTGACCCCCCCACATCGACCCCCCCAGAGCCTTCACGTCTGGTTGGGATGAGGCCGACGGATGGAAAAGAGGAGCGCTGGCTTTTACTTGTGTGATCCTGCTGAGGCAGAAGCTCCGTCTTAACAAGTGTCTGCCCCCCCCAGCCCCCCGCCCCCCCCCCCCCAGACCAAATGGAGAAGTCCAAAGGGAGCGGGCGGCGTGGCGGTGGGACTCACCTGGGCGGGATTCATTTACCTGCTGACATTTCCAGAGGAGCCGGCGCGCTTTAATGTTCCTGCAGCCTTTTGTCTCATTGATTGTTCTTGTGGTTAATGTATCGCAGCCTCGCGCCCTCAGCCGCTCAATACCCCCCCTCACCCAACACCCCCCTCACCCAAACCCCCCACGAGGAGCAGCGCTGCGTATGGATCCCATTTGCACACTGCTTCATCATGCTACCGGGAATCTGAAATCAGATTTTCACCTTCTCGTCCAGACGCTCGCTCCGCCTTTTAAAAAAAAAAAAGTAGCTTTGATGCCTCAGATCAATATTTGTTCATCATAACCCCCCCTCACACACACACACCACGCCCCCCTCGCTGTGTGAAATTGAATTTTTTGGTGGGACCGGAGGGAAACGGAGGCGCGGCTCTGCAGGTGCTTGAAGCTAATTTTCAGTTAACATGCAACTGGTCATTAGGTTCCAGCTCCGCCGAGCCAAAGGTCAATAATTGCATTTGCAGGAAAAATCTTTTAACCAAACGGGGGGGGGGGGGGGTGGGGGGCCGTGGTGGCGGTGTGGGGGGGCCCTCGTGTGGGAGCATTAAGTAGAAAGTTCCCCCATAATTGCTTCCATTGTGGCGGCTGCCTGAGTGGAGGATGAGAAACGAGCCCCTCCTCTGCCGTCTGCTGCGTCACGCTCTCATTCTGAGTGACCTCACGCCGCTCGCCGCCATACCTGAGACCCCCCCCCCCCACCACCCCCCCAACATTTGATTTCTCCACCTCCTCAGGTGTTTTTCCACTGAGCTCATCTTTTAAGGTCGATTAACGCTAAAGCACCTCATCAGACTTGTCTGGCCCCTCCCCCTTGTCCTTATGCTCCTCCCCCTTGTCCTTATGCCCCTCCTCCTTGTCCATATGTCCCTCCCCCCTTGTCCTTATGTCCCTCACCCTTGTCCTTATGCTCCTCCCCCTCCCCATATGTCCCTCCCCCTTGTGCTTATGCCCCTCCTCCTTGTCCATATGCCCCTCCCCCTTGTCCTTAACTGCCCCCCCTGTCCATATGTCCCTCCCCTTGTCCTTATGTCCCTCCCCCTTGTCCTTATGCCCCCTGTCTCCCTCCCCTTGTCCTTATGTCCCTCCCCTTGTCCTTATGTCCCTCCCCTTGTCAATATGTCCCCCCCTTGTCCTTATGCCCCTCCCCTCACTCATATGTCCCCCCTCCCCCTTGTCCTTATGTCCCCCTCCCCATGTCCTTATGCCCCTCCCCCTTGTCCTTATGCCCCTCCTCCTTGTCCTTATGCCCCTCCTCCTTGTCCATATGTCCCTCATCCTTGTCCTTACACTCCTCCCCTCCCCATATGTCCCCCCCCTTGTCCTTATGCCCCTCCCCCTCACTCATATGTCCCTCCCCTTGTCCTTATGCCCCTCCCCTCCCTCATATGCCCCTCCTCTCACCCATATGCCCCTCCCCCTCTGCCCCCCCCCAGCCCCAGAGACCCTGATGCGGGCGCTGGAGTTGCTGAACCGCCTGGCGGCGCTGGACGACGACGGCGAGCTGACGGAGCTGGGCGCCATGATGGCGGAGTTCCCGCTGGACCCGCAGCTCGCCAAGGTCCTCATCGCCAGCTGCGACCTGGGCTGCTCCGCCGAGGCGCTCACCATCGCCGCCATGCTGTCAGGTAACCCGCCGCCCGTCCACGCTCTGGAGAGACGACTGTGTGGTGGGTCCAGTGTGTGTGTGTGTGTGTGTGTGCGTGAGTGTGTGTGAGCTCCGGCTTGCTTGCTCTCTGTGGGCGGGGCCTAACTAACGGCGGGGGGGCCGATACCAACCTCGTCTAGTCCCGCAGTGCTTCGTGCGTCCCGCTGAGGCCAGGAAGGCGGCGGATGAGGCCAAGCGCCGCTTCGCCCACGCGGACGGCGACCACCTGACGCTGCTCAACGTCTACCACGCCTTCAAGCAGAGTGAGCCCCCGCCCCCGCCCCCGCCCTGCCGCCGCCGCCCTCGCCGCCGCCCCCCGCTCTGACGCCCCCTCCCTCCCCCCCCTCAGGCCGGCGCTCGGCGCGGTGGTGCTACGACAACTTCCTCAGCCACCGCTCGCTGGCGGCGGCCGACCACGTGCGGCGGCAGCTGTCGGGCATCGTGGAGCGTCTCGGGCTGCGGCGGAGCGCGGCGGTGGCGGCGGACGGGCGCGACGAGGCCGTGGGCAGGGCGCTGGTGTCCGGGTTCTTCATGCAGGTGGGTGGCCGCCCCCCGGAGTGTAACCCCGCCCCCTCTGACCCCGCCCCTGACCCCGCCCCCCCCCCCCAGGTGGCCCGCCTGCAGCGCGGCGGGCGCTACCTGACGCTGAAGGAGGAGCAGCCGGTGCTGCTGCACCCGTCCACGGCGCTGGGGCCCCGCCCCCGCTGGGTGCTCTACCACGAGTTCCTCCTCACCACCCGCAACTACATCCGCACCTGCAGCGGCGTCAGAGCAGACTGGTACGCCCCCCCCCCCCCCCCCGCCCGCCGTCGCGGCTCTTCGTGACCTCTGACCCCCCCCCCTCTCTGTCCCAGGCTGCTCGCCGTCGCCCCCCACTACTACCGCCCCTCCGACTTCCCCCCCGCCGAGGCCGGGGCGTCCGGGGAGGAGCCGCGGAGGCCGACGGCGTGAACGGCGCCCGGATAAACCGGAGCAGGAGGAGAAGAACGAGTCCCTTATCGCCCCCCCGACCCCAACCCCCCCACGCCCCCACGCCCCCCCACGATGACAAATGCAAATCAAAGCGCCCGTTTTATTTCTCTTCCATCGGCCTCAGAAAAGCAATTTATTGAGCTGCTTCTAATCCAGATTCTCCGGCTGTACACAGAAGCCGTGCTGATAGCGCGACCTTGCCCCCCCCAACCCCCCTCCCTCCTCGCCCCCCCAGCCCGTTCTGCTGCTCGACTTTACATCAGTCGTAAGAGAATCCGCCCGGCGTTGACCCCGGGATAGAGTCGGAAATGAGCCGGTAAGCAGTTTTCAGCCCGTCTCGGTAGAGTCTGGAGGGGGGGGGGCAGCGTGGGGCGGTGGGGGGCAGATATCAGACCTGCTGGGGGACTTTTAAATTAAACCCCCAGATTGCGCAACGCGCTAACTCAGGAAATTAATATTCCTGGACTTTCCTGGATCGGAGTTCTCTCCTTCCGGGGAACAAAACCGGAGCTGGTTCCCCCCCCGAGGGGGCGGGGCTTCCTGTCGACTTGAGCCGCCGTGGGGGCGGAGCTCATCCGGCTCCTCCGGTCCAACTGGACCATCGGAAACACGTACGAAACGCCCCCCCCCCCCCCCGGAACACCTCAGCGCCCCAGGAGCCGCCTCCCCGCCCCCTCGCCGGCGCCGCCGCCAATCCCGGCCCCCGACAGGTGTCTTATCTCCATCACGCAGCGCGAGCGGAGCCAATCTCGGAGGAAGATGGCGTCCGGAATGTGACGAATCCATCTGTCCCGGCTTGAATCTGTATGCTAATTTGAAGTAATAGCCCCTCTGGTGACGGCGCCAGGGAACAGTTCAATCACGCCATCGATGACAGGCGCCTCCCAGCCCCCCGTGATACGGCGCCGCACGCACGTACCGCCGCGTTAGACGTGATAGATCACTGGTGGGGGGGCGTGGTTAAGATCGCCACCTGCAGGCCGAGGCTGGAACTGCGCCGACTCCTCCGGGGGAACGCCGCTGTTCGGACCCCCCCCCTGCCCCCTCCCGGCGTCCGTCGATGATGACGGCGAGCAAACCGCCGCCCTCGCCCCTCCCTCCGCGTTCGCCTCCCGGAGAATCGAAACCCGGAATCTGTTCAGTCGCCGTTCAGACGCTCGTTCTTGTTGCCTAACGAGCCTCGCGAGGGTTAATTGGGGGGGGGGGGGGGGGGAGGGGTGAGGGGGGGGGGACATAACATCAAGGGGGACGTCCGCCGTCCTCCTCCACTGTTGATGGTCTCGACAGTTCCCGCCCAGCGAAGAGGGAAGGCGCCACGCCGACTGACCGCACTTCCAACGGGCGCAGGCGACGCGTGGCGAACACGAACGATCGAACGAGGGGGGGCGGCGAACGATGGCTCAAAGACGACGCCATTAACCAGACAAAGTCGACGCTTCTTTTGCCCGTTTCTTCAAAGCCGAAATCAAAATACATCAAAGGATCAAAGGAAACATCAAAGCTGTCGGAGCTGACGTGCTAACTAGCCTAGCAGGGTGTGAAGATATCGAAGACATGACGAAAAGTCGCCTTTTTCCCTCCTCGTGTCAGAACCAGCCTCTCTGTCGTCTCGTCGTGTTTCGTGCTTCTGGACTCGACGGATGTTCTCGAGCGTTCCCGCGTCTGAAACGTTTAAAAGCGCGCGCGTGCTCACGCCTGATCAAAGCTTTGGCGCCCGCCCCACCCCTGATTTGTACCTGGAAATAAACATTCTGAGCTTTCTTCGTTTATTGTGTGTTTCTTCTTCACGCTGAAGGGTCCCCACAAGTGCGGTAAAGCCCTCCACACGTGTGTTTGTTTATTTCCTCCTTTATGGAAAACAAACAAAAACAACCTGGACTGGTCCCTTTGATCCTCACCATCCCGACACCCCCCCCGTACCCCCCCTGGATGCATGGATCACATAGGTGTGCCGGGTCGCGTGCGTCTCCGTGCGCCTCGCGCCGCCGCGTGCGTCCCCCACCCGCCCACGTGACGCGGCGGAAGCGGCGGACCGCCGCTGCGCGCCGGACGCAGACCGACCTGCAGACGCGGCGGAGCGGAGCCCCGGACCGAGCCTCCGGACCCCCTCCCGAAGCCCCCCCGGCCGCCATGGAGGGCCGCCCCCGCCCCGAGGACCAGCCGCCCTCCGCCGCCTGCCTCACCTGGGGGAGCCGCGACGAGCAGGTAGGACGCGCACGCGGTGGGTCGAGACGCGGAGGGGTCCGGTTAGCTGCAACTTCAGGTGGGTGGGGGGGGTCTCTGGTGAGGGGGGGGGTCTCTCTGGTGAGGGGGGGGTCTCTGCCCCCCTCTTTAATTCACCAAACTTTTCTGCATCCATCAGTCGCAGCTGTCGGAGTCCCGAGTGTTTCCGGAGATGACCGAACGCTCAGTCGCGCGCATCCGCCATTAATAATTAATGAGGGGGCATAAATAATGAGGGAGGGGGTAAATGATGAGGTGGGGGGGGTGATGGAGGGCAGGTAAACGTGGCGGGGCCTGTCCTCGCGTCACCTTCATCCTCATCATCGTCACCATCAGGGTCTCGCATAATTACCTCATTTCCCTCCAGATGAACCAGTCCTCCCATTTAACCCCCCACTCTGAACCCCCCCTCCCCCAATTCTCCCAGCTATTTAGCTCTTTCTGCTGAGTGATTGATGCTGGAATATTCGCGCAGGTTTTCCTTTTTTTTTTTTTTACGGTAATTCTGTCTGCGCGCAGGAACACTGCCGAGGTGGGAGAAAAAAATAGCGATTAAAGGAGGAATTTCACGTGGTTTCACGAGCTGGCACTTTGAATTACAAGTAATCACAAATTAAGGAGGATTAAAAGCTGTTAAAGTTTGCAATCGGCGGCGCCAGGGGTCATATTGCACGAAAAAAAAAAAAAAAGACTTGAAGTGAAAGTGGAACAATTAAGACAGCTTTTTGACTCCGGAATGGATTTTTTGGCACCACGGCGGTTCTCGTTTAAAAAAAGAAAAAGTGAAATGCCGAAGAATTAAACTCACAGGGGAGGCGTTGGGATTAACGCCGGAGCCCAGGGAAGAGCTGAGGCCAGCAGGGGGCGCTGGAGGTGAGACAGGGCCGGGGCTGGTGCTTCTGCAGCCCGCCACCAGGGGGCGTCCTAACAGGGAACCAGAGGGGCGGTTGTAGTTCAGGGCCCCGCCAGTAGGGGGCGTCCAAGGAGAGCGGTTGTAGTTCAGAGCCCCGCCAGTAGGGGGCGTCAAAGGAGAGCGGTTGTAGTTCAGAGCCCCGCCAGTAGGGGGCGTCCAAGGAGAGCGGTTGTAGTTCAGGGCTCCGCCAGTAGGGGGCGTCCAAGGAGAGCGGTTGTAGTTCAGGGCTCCGCCAGTAGGGGGCGTCGAGAGAAATCCATCAGGGAAAACGCTGAAAACGTAAAAACGCTTCCCAGTTTGTGGATTTCGCAACTAAAACTCCAATTACGCAACAGTTTAACCTCAGCCAATCAGAATCGAGCTCCTGAGGGGTGGGAGGAGCTTCCAGGAGATGGAGATCTCTAAGAACTACAGATTATTCCAGGGAATAAAGGTCTTTAGGAATAGATCGGGTTAGTCGGGAATTTGCCCCGTGATGTCGCCAACGATGCGGGTTGGGCAGCGGCGCCCTCTCGTGGCGGGGGCGCGCGGGCGCAGACGGTAATTATCGCGCTCTCTCACGATCGGCCCCCCGAGGGCGAATCGACGCTTCCCGATTCCGCTGCAATAAAAACGCGGATCGCTTTCCGCCCACTCAGCCCGGCCGAACCCGCCGGAGCAGGGCTAATTTCCATCTCATCACTTTTCCTTTTCTAATCAACAAGTCGCGTTCCTGCTGAACACCTTGTTTTTCGCGGGCGGCCCGCAGGAGTCGGGCGGGAACGCCGCTCATTAAAGCGCCGTTGTTCCTTTTGCAGCATATTGCCAGGATACGGACGGATAATTCCCTAATCAAGGATTTGTGGGAAGTGCCGCCATTTACTGACCTGGGAACCATCTGGCGCTCCGTACGTGGAGTCGGAGTTCGATTTTAACGCCCGTTTTCGGAATTTTCCTCCACACGTTCGGCCATTTTGAGTGTTTACCGCCTCGGCACAGACGGGAACGCCGTTATTCCGAAGAGCGCTTCCTCGTTTAATCCCGTTATTTCCTTTGCGTGAGGGAGTCGAGGTCCATTGTCAGCTTCCCTCTGCCGTCTCTGTTCTTCCGTTTTTGGGGACGGGAATCTCGGAAAATCGTCGCCTCCCCCTCGGATCCGTTGTGAGATGAAAGGAAGCGGCGGCGGGAATCCGCGAGGAGGCGAAGAAGGGAAAATCGGATTGTTTTCCCGCCTCAGCGGGGGGCCAAAACATCCGATTGTACATCAGAAGTTTGAGCGTCTCCACCTGAAACGAAGCCCCCGGCGCCGCCGCCTTTGATCTGTAAACACCCCCCAACCCCCCACTCAGGTTTCCGGGGGGGCGGAGCCCTTTGATTGTTGGACTCCGGATTAATCGCTGTTCTTAACCTTTGACCACGGGGGGGGGGCACTTCCTGTTCTTGCCTCCTCCGTCACTCTCCCACTTCCCTCTGATCTCTGCTGTTCAGAAGTTCCGACCCGGGAAAAGTTTGGGAACAAAGAACAGGAACAGAAGCCCCGCCCCCCCCGGAAACTTTTCCTGCAGCTTACGTCTTCGGCGGCGGGGGGGACGGCGTCGACTTCGGGGCGTCGGCGGTGGTTTTTCTGTTGGCGTTGGTTAATTGGTTCAGGTGTTCAGTAGTGAGGAGACGACGGGGCTCCGTTTGAATGACACACACACACACACTCACACACTCACACACACCCACACACACTCACACACACACACACACACACACACACGCCCACACACACTCACACACACTCACACACACACTCACACACACTCACTCACACACACACACTCACTCACTCCACACACACACACACTCACACTACACACACTCACTCACACACACACACACACTCACACACACACACTCACACTCACACACACACACACACACACACACACACACACACACACACTCACACACACACTCACACACACTCACTCACTCACGCACACACACACACACACTCACACACACACACACTCACACACACACACACACACTCACACACACACTCACACACACTCACACACACAAACTCACACACACACACACTCACACTCACACACACACTCACACTCACACACACACACACACACACACTCACACACACACTCACACACACACACACACACACACACACTCACACACACACTCACACACTCACGCACACACACACACTCACACACACTCACCACACACACACACACACACTCACACACACACACACACACACACACACACACACACACACACACACACACACACACACACACACACACACACACTCACACAGATGCCCAAATGCAGAATCTGCATGCGTGTCCCACCTGGGCGTCGAGGCTCTGCGGCTAACGGGCTCCCTGGACTGCGGCGCCGCCGCCGCTGTCGATTTCCTCCATCAGCAGAACGGCGAGCTGAGCTAATTGAGGCGGGAGGCCCGGGGGGTGTGGGGGGTTGCATCACTTCCTGTGTGCGTCCCCAACGCCGTCCTCCCAGGAGTCGCAACGGTTGCTGATGTTTACGAAAAGGAACGCCGCGCCTCCACTTCCCGTTTTATTGTCCCGCTCCGGCGGCGCTCCCGGAGACGCTCCCGGAGACGCTCCGGCGTCGCCCGGATCTCCGGCATCAGAAGCAGATGAGCCGTTGAGTCTGAGGCGCGGCTCCCGATGGGCCCCCGGGGGCCCCGGGACGGCGGCGGCGGCGGCTGAGTCCTTCCCGCCTTGAGCGCCACTCGGGGACTGATTCCGGTCGGGAACGGCCTTCGCCCGGAAAGTGACTTTCACTTCGCCGCCGTCCGTTTGTTGGCGTGGCTAATGTCTCATCAGGGCCCTCGCCGGGGGACCCGCCGGCACCGGGCGAAGGTTGGGATCTCGGAATACCGGGAGAGAGAACTCCGGACTGTTACCTGCTCCATTACCCATAATCCACCAGCGGGCTGAATGATGAATGCTGGGTCATGTGACCGCTTGAGAGGAGGTGTGTGAGTGTGTGTGTGAGTGTGTGTGTGTGAGTGTGTGTGTGTGTGTGTGTGTGTGTGTGAGTGTGTGTGTGTGAGTGTGTGTGTGTGTGGTGTGTGTATTTGTGTGTGTGTGTTCACTGTTCTACCATCAAAGTGAGGACATCCTGCTGGTCCTCACAACTTCAGGTGTTGGGGGGTCCAGACCTGGTTTAAGGTCGAGGTCAGAACTGGGTTAGGCTCAGAGGTCAGAGGTCAGAGGGTCAGGTAGGATGGGTCAATGATACGTGATGTCTGAAGGTCCTCACAAAGATAGAAATGTGTGTGTGTGTTATTATCAAAGAGATAATTACAAGGCACTCCAACAGTTCCCGTTTAAACCGTAAACAAGCCGAGGGCTCGCGCTCTTTCCCAGGAATAATTAAAATTCGTTTTGCGTTCTCTCGTCCGCCGCTCCGCTCGCTGGTCGCCCGTCGGCGTCTCGGGGGTTATTGTCGTGGAAACGCCCTCGGACCGGCGCGTTGTTGTCGTGTTTTGCAAAGCGGAAAATTGTGGCGCGTCGCCGGCGTGACCTTAAATTGCTTTGATGGCTTTGTTCTTCTGGAATCAAAGACGGGCGAAAGGGATCAAGGCGCGCGTCCCGCCTCCGCGCGTAGCGGCTTCTGATTCACGGCGTCGACCTCTCACCGAGGTTACCGCCCCCCCGACACCTCCGGGGAGGAGAACGGGAACGTCGCAGAAGCCTCTCAGCTCGTTACGGCGTCTGTGGGGGGGGGTGGGTGCCCCCCTGATGACACGGCGGGTTTATCGCGGCGAGCAGAGCCGTGGTCACCTTTCCGCGGGCCTCATCCTGACAGCTGGCGAGTCGGTCCGGAGCATCGGGAATCAATAAGGCTCCGCTCTTTAATTGGCAGGAAACGGCCCCCCCGGTTTACAGCAGCGTCGCCGGTCAGGACGCCGTGACTTTCACCCCTCCCCTCCCCTTCCTGGGGGGTTACGTAACTCTGGGAGAACTGTTTGATCCGGATACGGAGACGTTTCCCGAACAGCTCGGTGGCTGGAGGCCGAAAACTTTCCGGTGTTCCCACACTTCAGGTTTGGGCGACTCCATAACGAGATCGTTTATTCCAGGAGTTTTGCTTCCCGCCCCGCCGCGTTTATCTCGTCGAGCATGTGCGCGATTCCTCGTGCAGGGCAGGCTTCTGCTACGGAATGATCCTCCTTATTCCGGAAACTGGTGTTCCCGTCTCCCAGCGCATCCTGTAATCGACATAGATGAGCAGGACGAGCCGGATATTAACGAGGGAATGCTGCACACATTCCCACAGGACGTTCTAGTATTTGTCGATGGACGGGAATTCCCGGTGACTCCTGGAGAGAATTCCGGAATGGAATGTTTTGCTTGATTACCAACGTGCTCTCCTGGTGCTCCCGGGCAGGATTCGCCCTCCGATTCTCCGGATCCTGGTTTGTTTTGGGGAGTTCGGTTTCTGCTCCGATGGCTTGTTCTGTACCTGCCGGCTCCCACGCAGCAGCAGCATCGGAGCGGAGCGGAACGCCGCGCTCGCTCTCGACGCCTCCCACGTGCTCACCCCCGGCGCTCGCGTCCGCTCGTCAGCGGGAGCGCTCCTCCTCCACTCGGCGCTCCGGTTCAGTCCTGTTCTGTTCAGAGTCTGCTGGGTTTTCCCTTTCCCGCTCCACGGTTGAACTCCGGCTGAGTCTGTCTCCGCGTACTTCCCGCTCCCGCTCCGAGGCGATGCTATCGCGCGGTAATGGCGCCGAGGTCGATTTTAAGACCTTAATTCAAAGCGGCGTGACGGCGGCGCCGTCTGAAGTCGCTCACTTCCCACATTTCCATATAAAGTGGATGATAAGGCGTGTTCTGCTGACGCGGCTGTTTCCGAACAAACATTCCGACGTTGTTTCTGGTCCGCCTGCATCAGGCGGCGTTCCCGAGCCGAGGCGCTGGTTCCGACTGGCCTCTGGATTTACAGCGCGAGCGTATTGAGCCGTCCGTCAGCGGCGCCGCGCTCCAAGGACGAGTTTGTCTCTTTATGCAATTTGTAAGGCTGTCCGGTCGGATTGATTCCTGCACCCGGAGAGGCGGGAACGCCCCCCAGGAAGAGCGGCGACCTCTTAAACCCGGCCGTAAACGCGGGCCTCGACTGTCAGCGAGTTCCTGGAGGCGAAATAACGGCGCTGACAAATAATTGATCGACTTGATGAAACCGCGGATGACTGACGCGTCCGGCCCCGGTGTCAGGTCGGGCCGGGTCGGCGCTCCGCTGTCGGGAATATGGATCGATTATCAATCATTTATTACCGATATAAATCAGAGCGTTCCTGAACGCTCGCTCAGGATCGTTAGTTCGCTTCCTGGCCTCCTCCCGTACACACACACACTCACACACGCATTCTGGTACCGCTACCTTCAAGGGGACCTTCTCTCCCGACCTTCCAAACCGACTCCCCAACCCTCGCGAGCGAGCGCCTCCTGGAAGGACGCCTGGAATCTCAAAGAGGCCTCGGGAATCTGGGGCTTAAACGTCCCCCGCTCTGCAGGGAAGAGCGACCCCGGTCCCCGCTTTGACACGCAGACGAGTACAGAGACACACTCTGAGAACACCTACGGCCCTGACTCACTCATCGCGCTAAAGCACCCCCTCACCCCCTCCCTCACCCCCTCCCTCACCCCCTCCCCCCCTCCCTCACCCCTCCCTCACCCCTCCCTCACCCCCCAACAACATTAATAGCGTATGATGAATTGCGCTGCTGCGCTAATGCACAAGCGTCGCCCCTAATACGCTCTTTAAGATTCCAGATTAGCATTTCCTCATTTTTCCGCTGTGAAAATCTGATTCGCGGGAACGTTTCCTCTCCATCCCGCTGATGGGGGGGGGCGATGGGGGGGTGGGGGGGGTGAGGGGGGGCTCTAAACATAAATATAGAAACAAATTGAGTCAAAGATTATCTAATGGAGCGTGCGTCAGTGCAGTTTGTCACAAGCTTTATGTAAGCGCGTCTTTAAATAGCTGCTTTATTTACTCAACAGCCGAAATTCGGAGCGTTCGCCTCCGTCGCGGAAAAGACGGAAAACGTTCTGCCGGGACGATTACGGCGGGCCAGGCGGAGCTCCGTCGGCGGGGCGGTGTGGCGGAGGTAGACGAGGATGTTTAACCCTTCGGGAGGGCGGGGCTGCCGACGGAGGACGGCTGGAGCGAAGACGATCCGGCGGTTGTTCTGCGGGAACGGGAATGCCCGGTGACCTTTGACCTTTGACCCTTGTCTGGCAGCAGGTCTCCGTTGGCTCTCCGTCGACGGGAAGCGTCTCCGTGGAGACGCAGCAGCAGCAGCAGCCGTGGATAATTCCGGGCGAGCTCCTGAGCGCGGAGACGTGGAAATTAAAAATTCCTCCCCGCGGTCGCGGGACGCGGCGGCGGCCGTCCTGCTCGCCGTGTTTAATCGGCGTGGAGCGAGCGCGCGGCGCCACTTCCTCCGGCCTTCATGCATATTTATCCCGCAGCTTCGGTCGATGCGGCCTGGAAATGAGTATCGACATGGGCGAGGGAGCGCTCCCTGTCCCGCCCCCGGCGTCGCCTGGAAGCCCGCCTCCCCTCAGATGGATGGGAACGCCACCTGCGTCCTTCACCCCCCACCTCCCCCCGCCGTTTACGGCGACTCCCGATGCGCCGCGGCCTAACGGCGGGAGACGGCGGCGCCCGCCGCAGCTGTAAATATTCAAATGAGCCATCATCGGTCGATGGCGGGAGCGCTAACGCCTCCGTCTCCCAAAATGCGGCATAAATTCCGGCGGATGCGCGCCCTCGCGGGGGCGGCGGCGCTAATGCGTCTTCATTTTCCCGTTTGTCATCCTGATGGTTGTTTTACGGCGCCGCCGTATTAATTGGACGCTCCCGCCGCACCACAGTTCAGCGCCCAGCCCGCCCGCAACGGAGGGAGGACGCCGCCGCCGCGGAACAGCGCCACAAATCAGGCGCCGGGACGGGAATCTCGCAATAACGCAACGTGGCCGCGCTAATCTTTCATCTCCGATGTGCTCGCTCCGCAGCCGAGCGGCGGGAACGTCTTCAAGGCCCGGAACGGTTGCTGGGAAATCGTGTGTGTGCGCGTGAGAGCTCGGATCAGAGCCTTGGGTTAAAGGTCGTACGAATAATTCGGATCAAAGTCCCGCGTTGGTTCGCTTCCTGGTCAAACTGGAAACATCCAGGCCAACCTGGAAAGTGCTTGAATCCAAGGCCGGTGGATTCCGGGTCGCATGTCCTCGCGATCCTTGGTAATTCGAACAAACATCGGATTTGAACTTGTTTGAACTTGTTTATCGGAGTTTGATTAGATTCTGGTGACTTTGTTTGTTTTCCACATCGGAAAGACGAAGAACGATAACGGAAGAACTGATGGAGTTTGTCGTCAGGGTTCGTCTTGTGTCAACATCCCGCCTGTGTTGTTTGCGGGTTTATTCAGATCAACCGCGATCGTTTGGGTGGCCGGGAACGTTCCGAAAACACGAAAATGTTGGAATTTCTTGAATTGGATCGTCTTCCTTTCGAGTGTTTAATTCTCGGGAGGGCGGAGGGAGAAACGGAGAGGCCACGGATCCACGAGACACATCGGATCAGCGGGAAACTCGGACACGGATATCGGCTCCACAATCTTCCTCAGATCTGCGTTTTTGTTGACTTCCTGTTCTAATGTGCAGTCGGGGGGTCGAGGGGGGTCGGGGGGGTCGAGGGGGGCCCTTATCGTTTGTTTTGTCACTTTAACTCATCTCCCGGAACACTTCATAATTCCGTGACTCAGCACTCTAAAACAAACAGCTCGCCGCTGATGGCCGCCTCCAATTTAACTGCCATCTTAATGGAATCTATAATAAGCGCCGGGGCGCAATAATGGCGCCGCCGCTCGCCGCCTGATAACGCCGCCAGCATCCGAACCGCCGGCCCGATCCTGCGGGGGGCCGGAGAGCTCCGGCGGGAAGCCCCCGGAAGGCTCGACTGGATGATATTCAGATGAGGCGGAACGGCGGACAAATGGCTTCAAATCCGGGATCGTTTGTTTGCTCCTCCTCCGCTGCGGCGTCGACGCGCCCCCCCCCCCCTCGCCACGCCGGGGGGGTTAGTGGCTCTGGTCAGCTGGCAACAGAGGGAAAACGGTTTCACTCCGACCGTGGAAATCTGTCAACGGGAAGCGTGCAGGTTTTCCCGGCGCCCTCCCGCCCCCTCGCCGCCGTACGCGCGGTGAGTCCGTGCAGATGTTGCCCGTAATGACGCAGACGGCGCTCCGAACGGCGCCGGCGCTCGGCAAAATTAGTAAAAATTACTTTCTCATTACCTCCCTCATTGCTCCTGTAAGTAGTCTGACTTTCCGCACGATTAGGAGAACGAGCTGCGGAGCCTTCCCGCACTCGGAAGCGCGCGCACACACACTCACACACACACACACTCACACACACACACACGCACACACACACACACACGTGCACACGCTGAGGGACATTAAAGTAAACTACCTTAACCCACTCCTACTATTTCCATCCCCCTCACACTCGGATGTTCCCGGCAGCTGAGGGAAGTTTGAGCGTGAAAATATGTGAACGTTCCGGTTTAAGAGTCCTTCGAATCTCCAAATGGCGCCCCCCGGTGGGAGGGGGAGGAATCTGAACTCGGGATCGCTCGTGCTTCTGATCTCATTCGAGAGACTGACAGAAAAACGATTTGGGAAAACTTGAGATTGTCCGGAGCGGAGCTGGGATCAGTTTGCTGGGACACGGCAGAACTGCAGCGTCAGCACGGCGCTCCGAAACGGGAAACTCTGAAGCCTGTTTGTTCTGATTTTCGCAGGAACGGCGGCGTTCCATTTTCTCCTCTCTGTTCCGGGTCCACGGGAGAAGGTGACGAAGTGTGCTGTATAAATCTGGGACATGGCAGCGTTCCCGGGAAAGTGTTGATAATGTAACGAGGTTCTGTGTTGCAGCAGACGACGCGAGCGAGCGGCGGCGTGCGCTCTCAAGCCTCGCCGTCCGCTCGTTACGACATCAGACGTTTGGGCGACTTTGGCCCCTCGGATGCTGCGGAGCTGTTTTTAGAAGCCGGGAACAAATGGGAGGCTGGCCAAATCCCGACAGCGCACCTCTCCCAACCTGCAGGTTCCGGCGTTCCTTTCCACCGTCGGGCAAAAATAACTTCTCAGCAGGAAACGAGGAACGGGACGGGATCGCATCCACGCGCTTAAAGCGAGCTCCCAGAAATAACCCGGATTGGCGTCACGGCCGGTGGAGGCGGGGCCAGCTCCCACCACGTTCCCACCACGCTCCGGGGCCTCGGGCCGCGCTGACTCGGCAGAATACAAATTGGATCGGGCCGGTTTTCATCTCTTGGGTCAGGAGGTTGGGTCTTTCGGCTCTGGAGGGCGACCGTCTCCACGGCGACAGATGTTCCCGTGTGCAACTTGGGGTTTCATCGGAACTCCAAAAGTTCGGACACCTTGATTTCCCTGCGGTGGAGCATCGGCGCTCCCTCTCCCGGACCCTCCTGACCTCCGGGCTCCTGTCAGTCCACATCTGCAGCAGCTGTTTGTCCCGACCCGGAGTCCGACCCGGCATCCACCGATTCCGAAACGGAACCTGCAGGACTAGCGCACACTAAACGGCACGGTTGCCTAAATGAGGGCGACATTCCCGCCTGTGGGAGCGCTGCTTCAGGATTAGGAACTTTTCCCAGATCTGCTGAGTTCAGATCCGACCTGAACCTGAACCCTCGGAGCAGCAGAGGAGGCTCCTCCCCCCCGCAGGAGGAGGGAGAGCGTTCCGAGGTTATCTGCCTCGTTCCAAATCCGCCCCGGCGCCGTCGCCTTCTTTACCGGGAGATTTAGAGCGAGCAGAGCGAGGGAAGGCGGCAAGGACGGCGTTCCTGTCGGAGATCGGAGATGAAGTGAGTCATGGCCGCCGTCGTCGCCGTGATGAAGAACGCCGAGGGAGCCGCTCCATCACAGGGGATGCCATCCGATGCCTCACAGCCCGCTTCCACGTCCTGGAGCCGAAGTCGAGGCCGGAAAAATTCCGCTTTTACAGTTTAAGAAGTTTTTCCACTTCCGATTCCGGCCTCTCTGACTGAGCTCAACGTACTTCCCGTATTGATACGGATCAATCGGAGTCATTGATCTGCCCCGTTGTTAAAGCGGTTCAACTGAAGCTCCTGGGATTTTTGGAGCTGATCGGAGCTAACGGGAAGTGGTGGAATGTCGAAGTTCGGAGAGTTCAGCCGGTCGAGATCGGAGGCAGCCGTTGCCGCCGTTGATGTGAGCAGTTGACGCGGCGTTCCCACGGTTACGTGGGTTCCAAACTGACCCTGGCGCTCCTTGCTCCCTCTTCGCCGTCTTCCCGCCTTAAATCCCGCTCTTGATGGAAGCAACAAATTAAAGCAGCTTAAAGGTCAGGAAAAGGTAACGGACGACTCGCCGCCAGCTCCCGAGGTCTCCGCGATCGATTCCCACAATTAAACTGTTTTTTTTTTCTTCATCTCCGACTTCACTCCCAGCGATGCGGATTCTTCCTCGTTGCTGCAGGTCGGAATTCCGAAGATACTCTCGCCTCGCCTAGCCCTTCCGATCCCTCGCCGTTAACGAGGCGGAATCACCTCCAACGATGTTTTTTATTATCACAACACCTTTGACCCCCTTTGAGCCAGTCATGTGACCCCCTACACACACACACACACACGCACACACACACACACACACACACACACACACTCGCCCCCCCTCATGAGACAAAGTGCTGATTAATTACCAGTGTGCTGGTGCCCCCCCCCTCCCAGTTAGCATTCCAGCTCAGGGTAGTTTTCAGAGGGACATAAAAGCCAGTCGGCTGTAAAGCTCGATGAAAGTCGTTTTCTTGCCCGCCGCTTTAGGGACCGCCGCTTTCGGGACCGCCGCTCTCTGTAGTTAAGGAGTGACTCGTTCTTAAAGGCCGGACGCAATAATTGAAAGTGATGGAAGGGAACAAAATTAGAACCGCCGTAATTTAATGACTCGAGTGTTTAATTTCTTTTCTTTTTCTGTCCCGATAAACGCCGCCTCTCATTTATTTTTCCATTTGCACGTCACTCGTTCGCCCTTTTTTGGCGTCTTTCGCGTTGTTTGTTTCGCTCAATTGATTAAAAAAAAACAAAAAAAACGATGTTGTCTCATGCATTGTGACGGAGCCCCGCCCCCCCCCCCTCTTGCCCCTCCCCCGGGGGGACCGCGGAGTTAGTGCGGAGCGGCGGTCCGGACGTCCTGTTGATGTATTGTGCTGGGCTTTGGGACGAGGTGATGCGAGCGAGGGGGGGGGTGAGGGGGGGGTGAGGAGGGGTGAGGGGGGGTAAGGAGTTAAAGACGGCGAGAAAAACAAGTCGCACCAGCTTCATCACACACCTCTCAAAATGTCAGCCAGGAGGACTGCACGTCTTCTGCCATGTTCCATCCCCTCAATCATCTTTCCATCAAACACCCCCTTCACACACACACACACACACACACACACACACACACACACACACACACACACACACACACACACACACACACACACAGACATGTTACCTCACTAACAGGTTGTCATAGCACTGCCGCACGGTTGTCAGTGTCAAAGAATCCGCTCGTGTCTGGGGTGGAGGACGCGGCGAGGGGAGTTCGCGTTGTCGTGGCGACGCCTTTTCGGAGTTCTGCCCCGGACACGAGGGCGGGAAAACGGCGAGAGGAGCCGGCGGCCGAAGGGGCCCGATAACGAGCGCCGACCAAAAATGAGTCGGGGGGAAAAACAGTCGGGAATTCTGGAGAGACGATGTGAGGAACTTCAGGTAGCAAGGGGGCGGGGCTTAAAGTTGAGAGTGGGCGGGGGCCAATGATTTGGTAGACGAGGGGCGTGGCCTCCTGGACGCTCCAGAATTGTCTCACCTGTTGTGACGACTAGGCCCCTCCCACTGACTAGCCCCGCCCTCGTGCCCCTTCCCGTTTTCCCGTTGCATCCGTGCCGGGCGACTTCTCGAAGCGCTGGTCATCTCCTTGAAGTCGCGTCATCGGGAACGCCGGTAAATACGATCCGGGGCTCGCTCCCACTCAAACCGACATTAGCTCGTTAGCACGCCGCCTCGTTTCAGTCGGGAATTTTGGCGATCGATCGTTTATCGACTTGTTTACTCGTCATTTAGTCGCCATGTTAACTGCTGGCTACGAACAATTAGAGCTTATCGACGAGTCGTAATTGGACGGACGCTCTATCTCAAATTAGAGCCGTTTCCTAGAGCCATCATTTTATTTCCATTAATATTTGATATTTTAATGCGAATTAAACGGCGCTCCGACCGTTTTTTTCCAGGTATTATCTACGACTTTCTTAATTGTTCGTCGGTTTTCGCCGATCGTCGCTCTAATAAAGTTGTTGTTTGGGCTCAAAGTGTCAGAAAAAAAGGACTTTCAGTTAATTGTGGCAGGAAATATTAATTTGTGGAGGATGAAAATAAAGAAGCTTCGGAATTATGAGAGCAGAGTCGAGTTTTCCGGTTCCATCGTTCGGAGGAACCAATTCTTGCTTTGATCTTTCTTGATGACGATCAGAATCCTTTGATTGGGCCGTCCACGTATTCGTGGACCCTTAACTCCGCCCCCGTATTGGCGCCACGTTTCATCGGAGGTGAGCGTGCGGGTCAAAGTCGAGCTCTGGACCCGTGTCCAACCCCCGCCGGGCGCCGTCGCCCCCCCCCTCCTGCTCGCCGTGGTCTGATTGACAGCTCGTTGACGGGGTCGGGACCTTCGCCGCTGTCGCCTCTAATTGGCGGGCGGAGCCGGTCCGCAGGCCGGGCGGTTATCGCCCCCGTGTGAAAGACAAAGGGTGAATTACCCGCACGCCGCCACGCTCCCGGTCATCCCCGATCGGCCTCTGTGCGGTAATCGCAGGTGTGCGCTCAATCAGGCGAGGCCGGAGGAACGTCGGGAGGCGGAATATCCGAGGAAGTCGAGGATGGCCTTTATATGGCGGGCGCGCTCGGCCCTAAACAAACAGATGAGCGAGAGTGATTGACCTTCAGGCTGCGTTACTCCGCCCCCCAAAACGATTCCACAACCACCCATACACACACACACACACTCACACACACACACACACACACACTCACACACACACGCGCAAACACGGCAGGCGATCCGGCCGTATTTGCATAAGACGGTGTACCCGTGTAAGTCTGCGACCCCCGCTTAGCCGAGGTGAGACGAGATCCCGGAAACCATTAAGCGAGGTGGGGGGGGTGAGGTAGGGGGTGAGGGGGGTGAGGGGGGTGAGGTGGGGGGTATAAATATTTCCTATATGGGAGATTTTGGCTTTGTGCGGGATTACAGCTAAATCTTATAATTAGCATTAAAGGCCAGCGGGTGGCGAGGGGGGGGGCACGTGGGGGAGGGGGGCGCGTGGGGGGCGACCCCCGCTATCTCCCCCGGGCACGCCGCCGCTTATCTGGCTGAGCGGCAGCCGTGTTTATGTAAACCTGGCAGCCGCTCCCGCTCCTCCTCGCCCTTTTTTCCGACGTTCCAGTTCCCGAATTCAAGCGCCTGGATGGACGACAGAGGCCCCCCCAGCTGGCTCCGCCCTGCCGACTCCACCCCCCCCCCTTCCCTGAGGGCGCCGCTCCAGCCCGTTTTAGAGGCGGGCGTCGACCTTCATCGCCGTCCCGACCATCCGATCCGGGGAGCGTCGGCGGCTTGTTGAGGTCGGCGGCTTTAATCACTGGTGTTCATCGACGGGATGCTAATGTGGTTGTTGATTCGCAGGAGCCGTTTGAAGGGGGGGGGTGGGCTCGGAGCTCTAAGAGATTCCGGGTTTGATGTGCGTTCCGGTGCCGTCTCTTCTGTTCCACTTAGATACATGAGGCTTTGATGTCTGTCAGATCGCCGGCGCTCCGGCGTCACTTTGTTCCAAATTATTTGACCAGGTAGCAACAAACAAACAACTCGCCGCGAAGTTGGAATTCCCGTTATTTTTCCCGGTCCCTCTGCTTCTGCGGCGGGAACTTTTGGCTTGTTTTGATGGATATTCCGTCTCTCGTCGTATCAAAGTTTTGCAGAGTTCCGATAAACCGGAGGTGAAAATTAGCCGTGTAATCACGGATGGATTATGCAAATGGGGGATCAATTGCGTTTCCACGTTTTCCGGAAAAAAAACGCCGGGGCTTTGTGTCCTCGTGGGGGGAGGAAAAAAAAAAAAAAACGCCTTTTGGCCATCAAGGTGGGGTTCCTCGCCGAGCTTATTTTCCGCACGCAGCCCAGGTGCATGTTTTAAGATAGAGCCTCGACGGCGCCGCGTGGCGCCGCATTCCAAGCGAGGGAACGCAGGTACAATCGGGGAATTACGGATGCGGGCCGCGATGTTGACGGCTCGGAGGCGCGAGGGGGGGGAGGGAAGGGGGGAGAAAAACTCCTGACATCTGTTTCAAGCGCACTCGAGCCTTTACATCAGCGCGCGGAGTCACGGGTTGGGAGGTGCGCGTCTGGCGTTCCCAGATTAAAATATGTCAACAAGCTTAACGCCGGCTTTGAAAATCACCTCCGCGCTTTTGTAACCCTCCTGACGGTCTGTGTTCCCGAGCGCCGGGCCCTCGGCGCGATCGGACCCCCCCGATCAAACGCCGCGCTGCAGATGCGACGCTCGCGCTCCGGCGTGATGCTAATTTGGGAGCGTTTGATAATCCCGAAGAAAGCGGAGACGCTGGCCGCTCGGCCGGCGCCGCGGCGAGCTCGGCCCACTGGAACCTTTCTTTTTGGAGGGGGGGGCGGTTTAGGGGATTACTCTTCTGGACGAGCTTTAAAGACTACAGTGGGAAGAGGAGAGGGAGGCAGCGGGGCTTAAGGACGGGATAAAACACCGGTGTGTGTGTGTGTGTGTGTGTGTGTGTGTGTGTGTGTGTGTGTGTGTGTGTGTGGTGTGTGTGTGTGTGAGGGGTGGGGGGTGCTCAGGAAATATTCCCTTTCTCCTCTGAAATCAATAGCAATAGCATCTCCAGTCCCACCGGCAATTAAAGGCCCCTTTGGTTCCGTGTGTACGGCAGCCAGGCAACAGATCAAAGCAGGCCTAACAGCTGCTTTGATCTTTGAAGAGTGTCGCGGAAGGTTGGAAGTTTTTTCCTCATTTGCCGGAGCTCGCTGGATTTAACGTGGAATTCCAAAAGTTAAGCAAGTGTCTGGTGTGATGGCCTGGATCTGTGTGTGTGTGTGTGTGTGTGTGTGTGTGTGTGTGTGTGTGTGTGTGGACTCTAGAATGATCTCGGCGGCGGCGGCGGAGCCGACAGACGAGCGCATCGTTCACGGTCGACGGCGCGGCGTCATTTTCTGAAGTGTGAAGGCTGGGTCCGTCTTCATCGGGCTGTGTCACTATCAATAGTGACACCTTGAACAAGTGTGTGTGTATGTGTGTGTGTGTGTGTGTGTGTGTGTGTGTGTGTGTGTGTGAGCGGCCCCTCCCAGGGGCGGGGGGGCGCTCCCAGAAGGCGGCGGCTCCCCCGGCGGCAGGTCGCGCTATAAAAAGAACAGTCAGAGTGGCCTGATGGAACTAATTTCATCTGGCCTTTAATGCCCCCTGCCCTTCCCCGCCCCCCCTCCCACCTCCCCCCTCACCTCCCCCGGCCCCCCCGCCTGTCTCACCTCTGCGTACCCTCCCTCCTCGCCTTTCCTCGTCAGGCTTTTCTTACCTTTGCAGTCACGTTTGGTCTCCGTGCGTGACTCATTCTGCTCAATAAGCTCCAAAGTAAGCAGATTTGTCCACCCCCCCCCCCCCCCCCCCCCCCCCGCTCTTCCTCCCCCCCTCCTCCTCCTCCATAAGAAGGCTATTGTGATTCACGGAGGAAACCCTTCAGAGCAAATATTCCGGGGGCATTTCATGTATAAACATGCCTGACTTTCCATCACCGGGGGGAGGATGAGGAGAAAAATGAAATGCAGCAAAAAAAAAAAAAAAAAAAAAAAAAAAGGAGCAGCTTTGTGATTCAGTTCGTAACAACCGACAAATGTTTGGATGCGATGGCCCGAGCCGTTTGGCCGACTTAACGCCGAGTGTGATAAATAGATTAGTCTCTGGATGGTGGCCTCAAACGAGCTTCCCGCGACGCTCAAGGCCGACTTGTCATTCCGGTTAATTTGTGGGGATTTTGCTCGCCAGCGGTCGAAGCGGTGATGAAAGGAGCGGAAGCCCCGTTAGCGCTCCGACAGAAATAAACAACGTACACTTCCTCTATTA
Organism: Lagocephalus sceleratus; assembly: GCA_911728415.1. Lineage (NCBI taxonomy): Eukaryota > Metazoa > Chordata > Actinopteri > Tetraodontiformes > Tetraodontidae > Lagocephalus > Lagocephalus sceleratus. Next base: position 916,013 of record CAJVRN010000174.1, read on the forward strand.
ATATATGTGTTTAAACCCTCCTCCCCCCTCCTCCCCCCCTCCCGCCGTTGTCAGGATTAAGGGTCAGGGAAGCGAGCGGGAACGGGAGCGGCGTCGGTGTCGCCGCGGAGACGCTTTCATCTGCACCCTGCGTTTAGCCGGAGAGCCGCTGGAGTGACTCAGAGATGTACGGAAAAACATCGGAACAAGTGGGCCGGCTTCAAAGAGGGGGGGGGGGGGAGGGGCGGGGGGGCGCTCTCGAATCATCCGGCGCTGCCGCGGAAAAGCGACGTGCAAATTCGCTCTTTTTTTCCCCTCTTTTTTTGAAATTAATTTGCACCTTTTTTCTCCCGTCTTTCATCAGCTTCGGCTCAACCGGCGCCTAAATTACCGGAGCACGTCATTAGGAATGTTGACAATACAATCCGCCGCCGCCGCGCTCGGCGAAAAGTGCCTCACTAAGCAATGCAAACAACAACTTCAATTACGCCCCCCCCCCCCTCTCGTCCCCGCGCCGCCGTTTATTGCCTCCGATGATGTACAGTATATGCGGCGGCGGCGCGTACGTTCGGAACGGTTTGAGGAGCGAGATTAAAATTGATTTCCGTCCCCTTGGGAAGTGGGAAAAGTCGGGAACGGTTCCGGGAGCAGCTCCGGGCCTGTCGGCGTTGACGGTTATTTGATAAGTAATTAAGTAGCCCGGGCGCGGGACAAGGTGACAGGTAAGCCCGCCGCTCGCCTCTCCGCGAGGCCGTAATGATGATGTACGGCGCCGCGCGCCGCTTCCTGTCTGGCGGCGTGACGGCGGCGGCGGGCGGGGGTCGCGCTGGTTGTCGCCGTCGCTCATTTGTGCCAATTACCCGAGCTTCAGTTCGAGATCGGGGCGTCGACGAGCGGGAATGCGCCGAGGGGTCCCCCCCCGCCGCGCCCGCCTGGATGGCGGCGTGGGCGGAGCCTCGGCGTATCGGGCTGTTCTTCCGCGTGCTGCTGTCACTCCGTAATCTCTGTTTTCCCACAAAAAAGGGAGGAGGGGGAGGGAACCCCCCCGTAATGGAATTCAGCCAAGGCGTTGGGTTATAAATGAGGTCTGTGGCGGGCGCCGTAACGTTATTTAGACTCCTGCGTGCGGAGGCGCGTTCCAGCTCCCATCAGCGGCGCCGCCGAATCAAATGTGAATATAAGCTGATATCAGGAAATTGGTTTGTAATGTGCTGACGCTTCGGAGACCCCTCGCACGGAAAATATTCCCAAAATAAAGAGGAAGAATAAAAGCGCTCCGGCGCCCGCAGAGCAGCGTGTTAATTACCCCGACGCCGGTGGCCCCGCCCACCCGGAGAGGAGGAATTAAAAGAGGGCGGGGCTTAAGTCCTCACTCACCTGGCGGCGGCGGCGGCTCTTCCCGCCCCCTCACAGGCGCGAGTCCACGTGCGTCGAGCGCTTCGTTATCGACGCGGCGCTCGCCGGAATGTCCGAAGAGAAACCTGTTCATTAGCCGCCTTTAAAGACGTTTCTTTTGATGTTCAAACGTAGCCGCGCTTTGATCACAAACAGCCTGAAAACAGATGTCAGACTCGTCCACGCCCGAGACTTCGGTTATCGGTCAACAGACGCCGCTCCCGCTCGGCATATTTGCTTCGCTCGTAGCGTCTGGCGTCCAGGCGCCGAGGTCACGATCCGCCTGACGCAACGAGGACGTCTGCGGTCGTGGAAACGGAACGGCGGGTTGATTCCTAAGACGCTAATTGTGAAGTTAGTGTTTTCTTTGATCTTGCTTTGATGTTCGGACTTTTTGGACGTCTTCCCGGGGTTCGTCTGCGCACTCGCCCTCCCTGCTGCTGCCGCTGAGGTCGGCACCTCCTCGGAAATGAGGAGGACGTTTGGGATGAAGGGTGAAGGGATGTCGGGAATGGAGTGGCTGCTGGGGGGGGGGTGGTGTTGGATGTGGAGCGTCGGGAACAGAAACTCCGCTTTGTGCTTCTTGTGTAATTCCCTTCAAGAGGCTCCATCAAGCAGCGGGATCACGGAGAAGGAGGGAGAGGGGCCTCCAGGAAAAGCACGGATATGTATGGATACACTCCAACCCCGGAAAACAGTCGATTGTAGCCGTGCTGGTCTTCGAGGGGGTGGGGGGGGGGGCGTTCCAACTGGAACAGCGGCGGTAAAAGAAAAGGTAAACAACGCGGAAACCCGGACAGTTTTCCTCAGTGTTCCGTCTGTGTTTGTGAGGAACGCCGCGAATGTTAACACGAGCCTCGGCAGGGATAACCGCGGATCTGAGTGTAAAACGAGATGGCGTAAGGAACCGACAGATTTCTGTCGGGAAACGCCGCAAACAGACATCCCGCTTTGATTCCTCAGTTGTGTCGTTGGACCGGAGGAACGGGGAAGCACCCGGGAATCACACCGGGAATCACACCGGGTCTGGAATTTCAACCCACGACTTCACAGGCCGGAATGTCCCGGAAGTGGTCCTGCTTTCCCAACATCTCTCCGGAGGAGTCGCGTTAAACGTCCCAACAATGCCGACAATCTGCTGTTTAATGTTAGCATTATCTTCACGTCACTTTGCGGAGGCTTTGATGGAAGATCAAAGCGCCCTTTGATGCGCGGGTGTTCTCCAGCCGGCTGCTCGGCTCTCGAGGGCGAACGAGCGCGGCGCGTTCTGAAAGTGACACTTTAGCCGGGAATGCTACCAGATCTGCATTTATTTCCATATTTCCCTTTAGCGTTAGCATGTTTCATCTCAACTTCGCTCACTTCTTTAAAAATAAAAAAAATAAAAATTCCTTTAATGAGTAAAAACCTACAAAACCCCCAAAACTTCAGGGAACTCGGAGTCACGGTCCGGGATCGGAGCGGGACGGGGATCTCCCCCCGTTTAGCACGAACACGCCATCCTGGTAGACTCACCCCCCCAGCAACACACACCCACCCACACACACACACACACACACACACACACACACACACACACACACACACACACACACACACACACACACACACACACACACACGTTCCCCGCCCCGGATAAATACACTGTTGGTAATTATAGCGGGGACGTGTGTCGTAGCGGAGCTGTCACGACCGTAATTGCTGGAGGGACGGCGGCGGCGGCGAGCGGCTTTGATTAGAAGAAGGCGGCGAGCGGCGGAGGTTATCGGGCGCTGCCTTCGGTGGCGCGCCGCCCGTTACAAACGAGGCCGCCTGTTTAACAGGAGGCGAGCGGAACGTTTGGGGAAGTGAAGCGGCGGCCTTCGGTTTTCTCTCCGAGGCGTCCATTAGCCCCGCCCCCTCCGCCTGCGCGGGCCCCCCCAGCGCATCAATCGAGCGAGCGCCGTCCCGCCTCGTTGATGGAAATCGCCACGGATGAAGGTGCGCGCCGGTCCGCTGGCCTCGGTTGTCCCATTCCGAGTTGGAGGAGGACGGACGGATCGGCGGGACAAAAAAAAGAAACGGGATCCTAATTTCCGAGACTCGCGCGAGGGCGTCCGACCGCCACTTCCAGATGGGCGGCGAGCGTTGATTATCCCGAATCATAACAGGAAACCGGCGGCGGATACGGAATCACTGCTGAGCGCCGAGTTAGCTGCTGCCGAACGGCCGCTCCGCTGGCCCCGTTCCCGTTGGCGATAATCGCCGCGGACAGCCAGATCGGCGACCGCTCAAGCCGAAACACGAATAAACATCCTGGCGCCACCGAGCTAATTACGTCTCAAAGAGCCGACGTCCAGATATCGAGCGGCGGTAGCTCTAAATTCAGAACATCTCTATTACGAGATTTTCAGGGCGGGAAAATGAGGCAAATTGAAAGTGGCACGCAATTGGCCGACGTTAATCTGGCGTGAAATTCGCCCTCGGCTGTCGCGGACGGGCGGCGGGCGCCGACGTTGGCGGCGGGGCGAAGGGATTGTCTCTGATTGATTATCTTTATGACATCGGTTGGCTGCTCAACGCAGAAATGAGAAGACGGTCCGCGCGTTCCCTTTCGTCTGAGGTTTTCGTACGTTCCCGATGTCGGCGGAGTCTCTTGAAATCCCGATCGTTTTTCCCCGATTTCGCTCGGCTACGCTCAACTCGCGACTTCCTGAGGGGTTTTCATCGGCGGTAGTTTGTTTGTGTACTCGGGAGGCGCCGCTGTTACACACGGGTAACGGCGGGCGCTTGATGTGTACGTGAGGTTCGGCGTTCCCGCCGAATTCTCCGGGTCCTCGCGGCTCCCGGAGCGGGCAGCGTTGCCACGGCAGCCTTTGAGCCCGGAGAAGCTTTGAAATGGAAACTCGCGACGCTCCAGACGCGCTTGAAGTCGACTTCCCCTCCTGTCTCCGGGCCCCTTTCATGATAATCAAGGAATACACAAGACGGATCCTCGGCGTTCCCTCCGCGGGCCCCAACGGCGAACGCTCAAACTGTACTAAAAATACGCGGGCGAACAAAGTGGAGTCGCCGTGGCGACTCACTGTGGGCGGCTGATGGATGGCCCTGGAAGGTACACAGGACCCCGGTCGGTTTACATCTCCTCCTCCTTGAACGCCGCTCTTCATCCTCGTCTTCCCGCAGCTATGGGGGGGGTGAGGGGGAGGGGGGGTCGACGGCGTCCAATCAGCACGCAGCTGCGAAGTGTGTTTGCGAGGGGGGGCGCATAATCGGCGGCGGCGTTTTCTTTTTCATAATCTTCTCTGTGACTCCTTTTTTTAATGTATTCCCGGTGGAGCTGCCGGATCCGAGGTGAGCGGTTGTGATTACACCCCCACCCCCCCTCTCTCTCACACACACACAAACGTCTACACACACACACACACACACACACACACACACACACACTCGCGTGCGCGTGTGTTTGGTCAGTGTCTATTATTTATGCTTCCGCTCGCCGCGCTGGTTTCGCGTGTGCGGTTTGTGATTGGTTGTGGGTTTACCACAGCTCAGCCGGGCGGATCGGGGGAATGTTCTATTCATGAGGCCGGCATTCCCGCGTCCTTGCGTGCTTCGGCGCTGGGGGGGGCGGGGGAGGGGGGAGGTGGGGGGGGGCGTGCGCCCTGCTGGGGGACGCGACTGCGCTCCTCCTGGCCACAACAAACACTTTGGAACACGTCAGAGGCGGTTTCTCGTCTTTGGTTTTGCCTTCGTGTGAAATTGAGTGCGTGAACTCGGTCAACGGAGGAAACAATCCCGGCGATGACGCCCGCCGCCCCGCATTCCGAATTATGCGGAACGCCGCAAGCTCCTCCGCCAAGGCGCCAAACATCCATATTGTAACCGCTGGCATGTTTTACACGCCACCGCTAATTATCGGTGCCCGCTCGGCTCTCGTTGTATCGCGGGAGCGCCTTTGGAATCGTTGATTCCCAGTGACGGAAACTCCGACTGCCCAGTTTTCGGCCCTGAACAGTTGAGGGGGTGAGGGGGGCGGGGCTTATTTCTTGAGTGAAATCACTTTGGGCTGGGGCTAAAATCCGCTTTGGCCACCAGGGGGCGCTCCCGGTTGGTTCCCAAACAGGAAGCGAGGACTTCCCCCTTCCTGTGGTTGAATTTGCCGTTGTGTTGGTTCTACGCTGCTCTTCCTCGCCTCCCGCTCTCATCACGCTCCCCCCGCCCGCCCGACCTCTCCTCCTCCCGATGGCCGTTAACTCATTTCCTCCTCCTCCACTCCGCTGCAGTCTGGTTTTTATTGTCCGCTCCTCCCTCTCCTCCTCCGTCTCCTCCTTGGAGAGGTCGTCTCTCAGCTCTTTGCCAGGCATTCACTCCTGAGATTACCTCTTCATTTACACACTCGCATATCAGCAGCCACCCGCTGACACACACACACACACACACACACACACACACACACGCGCACACACACACGCACACACACACACTGGTGAGGCTCTGGCAGTGATCTGTCCTTCAGACCGTCGTCTCGTGTTCCTCGCTGTAGCGTGCACGCACCAGCGGTCCAACGGGAGGCGGTCGAACCGTTCCAGATCCCCTCATCCCGATACATCACGTTTCCTCGATCTCGATTGCGGCGGTGGCGGTCGCGCCACACTGCGCTGCAAAGGAACCGCTTGAGGGTGTAATGTGCACTTACGACGCGCAAATTCGCCAAGACTGGATAGGTGACCTCGGAGGCAGCTGTTTCCTGCTCGTTGTACGGCGCGAGCTCCGGAATGACCGTAATTACGATCCCAGCGATGCCTCGTTGGGCCGCGGAGCGTCGAACGCAATGCGCTCGCCTCAAAGTCGTTGGGTTCCAGTTGGTTTACAAAGGCGCCTGTTTATCATATTGCGCGTTCGGCCAGCTGGCTGCCGGGGTCGTCCCTCAGTGCGGAATTAAACTACAGGACATGACTGGAATCGGCTCCCGGAACACTCGGAGCTAATGGTTGTCTCGGTAATTGGCGCGGAGTCTCGTGGACGTTCTCTAACGACGGTTCTTTGCATTGCTGACGGAGGTTCTTCCGTGTGGGAGTCGCCTCGTTTCGATTCCCGGCTCCTGCGTTGGAGAAACCGTGGAGGTTGTGCGCTGGAACGCCCTCGGAGCGCCGAGGATACGGCAGCAGGTTTCTCCCAGCGGGGCCCTGGAAGCTCCAGGGGCCCGCCTTGCTGATGCGCTCTAATATTAATGCTCATGGAGCCCATCAAGTCCAATTATCCCAACTCCGCTCGGCGTCCCGCTGAATATTAATGTCGAGCAACTTGGAACGCCGCTTCATTAGCGCGATAACGGCATTAAGGTGGGGGCCCGCCTGGCCGGTGATTGATCCAGGGTCTGATCCGCTGAATAAGCGCCTTTTTACGATACCTGCGATTAGATCGGGGGGAGGGGCGCCTTCGTCAAGTATGTCATCTTCGCTCCTGATGGGCCAAATCTAATCAGCGCTTGTATGTTTTCCCTAATTTGTCCAAACACGGAGGAGCCTGCATGCCATTATCATGCAGGGAAACGCTTGATTACTCTAATGAGAACGCGCATGAATATAAAACACCAAAATTAGCCGTAATTGCCAACGGCGTCTCAGGTTAATTCCGTTCCCGCCGGTATCGAAAATGTCGGTGGTTGTTGTGAGCAGATTCGCTCGGAAACGACGCCCTCCGGACATTCGGCTCCGCCCCCTTCGGGATCTCCGGGGGGAAGTGGGCGGAGTCAGAATGCTGAGCTACAAAGCCCCGCCCCATCCTGATGCGCCGGGGCTCTGGAAGTTACAGGAACTTCCGCAGGAACCATTTGTGTCCTTCCCCGGAGGTGTGCGTCCTCAGAAATGTCTTCAGTCTGTTAAAGAACGCTGATTTCCCCAGATGGAACGACGCCCCCCTCCCTCCGCCGTTTCTGTCGGGAACGTTTGGGGTCCATCAAACGCGCCTCACATGTGGCACCACTGCGACTTTTTGAACCGCGGCGTAACTGAAATTCCGGGCCGTCTTGTTGAACCTCACCTCTCTTTTCTCCTTCCTCTGGTCCCAGCTGAGCGCTTTCATCATCTCGGGAACGGCCTCTGAAAGGGATGTTTACCCAGCGCGCCTGTGTACACAGTCTTCCCTGCTTCCCTTTTCAAAGGATTCTTTTTTCCCAGCGTGCGCGGGGGGGGCTTGGCCTGCGAGGGCACTGACCCATCTGCTGCTCTCTAAAGTCCAGACTTCCCCGGGCAGAGCCGCGGGGATCGGGACGCCAAGTTCAGGCTCTAATTCATAAATCTTTGCGGCCGTCGCTCAGCGTGCGGCGGCGAACGGCGGAAGGGGAAAGCAAAGCAAAGGTGAGAGAAAATGGCTTTCTCCGGCGCCTTCGGAACACCTGCTGGATTCGTCTGGTCCCGCCGACCGGAGGACAACCTCGGAATAATTCATTTCACACTTCCTGGGCCGCGGCGTGCCCCTTTCCTCTGATTCCGGTCTCCTTTTTTCCCTGTTTAAAGCTTGGGCGTCTCCGGATGCTCTTTAGCTGCCGTGTAGCTGCAGAACCTGCTTAGAAGAGAAGGTTAATGCGAATCCTTGACTCCGTCCTCCTTCCTGTCGGTGTTCCCGTCACCTCGCGTTGCTTCCCTCTTCCGTCTGCGTTGGTTCGAGGCTGGTTCAGATGATTTTACGACTTTTGTTGGAGGAATCTGACTTTTAAGCGCCTCCATTCAGCTGCGGTTCTTGAATCTTCCTCCCTTTTGCAACCCCTGGAACGTTCCGGAAATGCTCCGGAGCCGCTTTCCCGAAGCCGAGGACGTTCCTGGAGTCAAACACAGCAGAAGTGGAGTTTCCGAGTTTGGAAGTGGACCGAAAGCCGAACAAAAGCGCAATCTGTGGCGTTGCCCCTCCCAGACGGGGAGACGGCGGCGTCTTCCCGCTGCTTCTGATCGATTCCGGCCTCTGAAGAGGCGAAGACTCGCCGGCTGTAACGCAGCGTGCAGCTCACTGAAGACCGCCGGCCTTTATTCCGACACCAGCGCGGGAGATGTGCTATTGAAGGTGGAATAAAGTCCAAAAATACTCCAGCGCGGACGGCGTGAAGCGTTTTGATTCCCAAACGCTGAACAAATTTAAATTAAGCAACATATTTGATGTATGGCGAGACGTAGCCCTGGGATAGCCGCCACATTAACTCCAGTCAGAAATTGAACTGGGAATGTCCCGTTTGAGCCGTCTGGAGGAAAACATCACGGTAACGTGAAGTCACACTTCAAACGAGGACACATCAGCGATTTTCTGCGAACGCTGTGAGACGAAATTAGACTGAAAGCCTCGGAAGTCGCTCCGTTCTGATGCCTTGTCTGTCAGCCGCCCGGAAACTTCGTGGGAAAAACAACACTCGGAAATCATAAAAAAAAAAAAAACTCTGGAAGAATGTGGTGAATTATTTACGCCTCCTTGGCAATATGGCGGAGAATTTGTGTAATTCTGAGGACGGCGAGGGATGCGGGACGTTCTGTTGAATAATGGATGTTACAGCAGACGACGGATGGCGTCTGATACACAGACGGGAGATTACAGCGGACCGCCCGACCTTCCCGCTCATGAAAAATTAACCAGGCCGATATTGAGCGCATGAGGCCCTCTCTTAGCTCCCGACCTCCAGCGGTGACGCTTGTTACCCGCCAACGCCCCCTCGGTCCAACGGCGGCGTTTAGAGACGGACGTGAGCGTCCCTCAGGTTGGGGGGGTCACGGGTGGGAAGGGAGCGGGATCCCGGCGGTCCCGGTTCCATGCTGCGAGGAAGTCCCCTCACCTCGCCAAAGCAGTCGCAGTTGAAGTCGAGAGTCAGGCGGCGGCGTCGAGCCGTCAGTTCGGTAATGAAGTCGGTCCGAACCATTTGTCTTATTTTGTCACGCTTTTCCCCCATTAGTCAATCCGCACCAGCCATTAACTCCTCGGAAAGCCCCTTCACCCAAGGACGCTTGGGCTTGCTCCCCGGTAGTAACGGTGGGGGGGTCCACGGCCCGGAGGCGAGGAGGGAAGAATTCCTGGATCTCTGCAGGTTTATCTTTTTGCTATTTCTATAAACGGAGATCGGCGTCCTTTCCAGAATTATTTTGCGGAGGAATGGCCCCCCTGGGTGGGAAGACGGGTCGGATGTTTTCTCTTCAGCGGGAACGAGCTGCGCCGGAGGCGGCGTATTGGAGCAGACGCCTGCTCTCATGGGGGCCGCTCATCACGAGGAGGCCGGGATCGCATCCCGGAAAGGCCGATATTCCCAAACCAGGCAGAGCAGACGGAGACAAGAGAAGCGTGTCCCCACACATTGATCAGGCAGGCCTGCAGGTGGAGGTGTGATTAAATCAACCTAATGATTCTAACGGAACGCCGACCTCCGGGCTGGACGGGGCCACGCGCTCCAACGTTCCGACAGATGCCGAGGGGCGAGCGAGGGAGGCTAATTACCGGACAGCTGCCCGACAGACCAGACCCCTGCCCCGGGGACCAACCGCCCCGCCCGCTGAGCCGTCCTCCAACCCTGGATCCGGGAATGACGAGCCATGAAGTTTCCGAAGTTTTCCCGGGACATCCCGGGACAAGCTACGGATCCCAGTCGGCACCGCCCGATTGGAGCGCGATTGTCCGCCGACGCCAACCCCAATGCTGCTCCGGCCTTGGGCTCAGCCCGGCGTTCCCAATATGGATGTAAATACCTCCAGCGGGGTTCCGCGGAAGGCTAATAATATCGGAATTGATGCTCGGAGTAGACGGCGTCCTTCACCCTCCACTGGAAGCAGCGAGGAGGTATTTATAAGAAAATTGAGGTCAGTGCGGAGCGGAGGGCTGGCTGCAGGCCCGCGGAATACAGTGCCGGGGAGGTTCGGGCGGACTCATTCCGTCGGAGCGCCGCGGCGGCCGAGCAGCCGGCTCGTCGTGCTGTTGGCATAAGCCCGAGCGGAGGAGCGAAAGGTTGGAATTATGCTCCCAGAAAGCGTTTGGCTCGGGTGAGCAAAAAGTGCAACGGAATAATTAAGCGGCACAATAAAAATGATTAGAACTGCTTTTGACATTCCCGCCGCGAATAACTTGTGTTTAATTGCAATCACAAATTTTAAATGCCAGTTTTATGTTCCATGGCTATAAGCTGTTTAAAGTTCAATAGCGATACTCTTTAAATCTCCTTCCAATTTCTGTGGGGGGGGTAACGGCGTGCCGGGCGGCGTGGCGGCGTGCCCCGGAGGAAGAGCGGCGTGGCTCGGCTCGCGGCGCGCTAACTGCTCCGCCGCAGCATCTGTTGCGGGCTAATGGATGTTATAACCTCATAAATGTCATGAAATTGGACATTATCCCTTAATTAAAAGAACAGAGATGCATTACCCTGATTAGAGCGGCGCTCCAGAGGGCCCCTGTCCTCCTCGGGAGCGTCCGAGGCGGGGGGGGCGTGGCCTGTTTTTAATGAGCCAACTGCTCATTGCAAATTTTTGGCTTGCGTGGATCGCTTCGGGTTTGGGAGGAGGGACCACGTGTATCGACCTTTAACCTCACTCAGGAGTGTGTGTGTGTGGGGGGGTGGTTGGGGGCCAAGGCTGGGGGGCGGAGGGCACTATCGTGACCTGTGACCTAATCTCATTTTAGCAAATGAAGGACAATAATCATCGTTTTGAAGTGGGCACTATCCTCTGTGAGGGCCCCAAAGAGTGTTGTAACATGGGGCACTTTATCTTCTGTGAGGGCCCCATAGAGCATTCTCAAACGGGGCACTTTATCCTCTCTGAGGGCACCAAAAAACGTTGTTACATGGGGCACTTTATCCTCACGTGAGGGCCCCTTGGGTATCATCACAAGGGGCACTTTATCCTACGTGAGGGCCCCTTGGGTATCATCACAAGGGGCACTTTATCCTACGTGAGGGCCCCTTGAGTATCATCACAAGGGGCATTTTATCCTACGTGAGGGCCCCTTGAGTATCATCACAAGGGGCACTTTATCCTATGTGAGGGCCCAAAAGAGTGTTGTCACATGGGGCACTTTTTCCTCAGTGAGGGCCCCTTGAGTATCATCACAAGGGGCACTTTATCCTCTATGAGGGCCCAAAAGAGTGTTGTCACATGGGGCACTTTTTCCTCAGTGAGGGCCCCTTGAGTATCATCACAAGGGGCACTTTATCCTCTATGAGGGCCCAAAAGAGTGTTGTCACATGGGGCACTTTTTCCTCAGTGAGGGCCCCTTGAGTATCATCACAGGGGGCACTATACCCAACTCTCCACGCTACCTTTACTTCCTTGTTAGAGGTCAGGGTTGATCTTTATCCCAAGGCTCCGCGGTGGGCGTTTATATCCTGGAATTCCATTTGTTTCATTTTATGTGACCCCCAACGGCACTGTGTTCCCTCAATGGATGGATGGGAACGGCGCTCCGTGCGCGTCTGGCGAGCCCTGGCTGCGTCCCCGACCCCAGGTCTTTCTTTGAGGACGCCGTGGGGGTCGTGGCGAGGTTTATCTGTTGCAGCTCGTCGGTAAACCTCCCGCCCGTCTGCGTCGCGCGGTGTTTTCCTCCATTATCTGGTCGGCAGATTGTGTCAACAACCTCGCGTCCTCGCGGCCGCCGCCGCCACGTCGAGCGTTTCAATCAGCGCCTCCTTGTCTCGCGCCAGCCCTCGCGGGCGCCGTTTGTGGATTTGTCGGCCGTGCGCGATCTATCGTCGGCAGAGAGGCGACAGCGGGGCGGCGTGCTGAGGGCTGATAAAGGGTGTGTTCCTGCCCCCCCCCCCACTCCACGGAAACGGATGTCGGCGCGGCGCGGGCGTAATGCATCAACATAAAATATTGAAGCAGCCCAACCGAGGGCAGACGCCATGTAATCGAAACTGTTCCGGGTGCGAGGAGGCGGCGTCCCCCACACCGAGGGTCGGCCAGGCGGGCTTTCAGGAGGCATTTGTCTCAGCCTCCTCCTCACCCCCTCCTCACCCCCTCCTCACCCCCCCTCCCCCACGCAGTTAATTGCCTTTTTTTTTTTTTTTTTTTTTTGAGGAATTTCTGTGGCGAATATTCGGTTACTGCAGCCGTTTTATTTATAAGCCCTATTTTCCGACAACCCCCCCCCATGCCCCCCCCCCCCCCACCGTTTTCACAGCGGCTGGGATGATTGATTTATCCTGTTTAACCTTGATAAGGCAGGAAATAGAAAAACAAATTGCGGTATTGACACGATGCTGTGATGGCACGTCTCCGCTCGGGTGACCTGGAGGTGAGTCGGAGGTGACTCCCGCCGCTACCTGACGCTCCGCCGTGCTCCAGCGGACGGGGGGATTGAAGCCGCTCTGTTCGGGTGCGTCCCGCATTAGCGGCGAGGCGGCACCCGTGCGCGGCGCTTCATTATTTCAGGATTATCGCACGGAGAGATTTCGGGCGCAGCGTTTTCGAGGGAAACGGCGGCCGTTAGAGCGTCTGCCGACGTGTAATCTTACGGCGGACGAGCCGCGCCTGTCCCGTCGTCCTCCTCCTCCTTCGTCCTTTCCCAGCGTGGCGAGGAGCGCCGTGGGTTGGTCACCCTCTCCGGAGTCCCTACATCTGGCAGCGCCATTAATCTTCGGCAGCAGCTGGTGCCCCCGTACCTGCCTCTCTTTGTGTAAAGGAGACGGAAAGTCATTTTAAGTCATTATCGTCCCCGGTGGCACACGCTCATTTCTCTTATCACAATTTACCCGCAATTTGACGCAGGCGCTCATCTGTCCCTGTGAATTCCAGGGCCGGTCATCGCCTTTGCGAATTCCATCATTTTTATCTGCTCATGGATGATTAAAATAACCTGTAAACATTTAGGGTTGAAAGGCTGCAGTACCGTCGGCGGCCGCAGGGGGAGGTCGATCTTAAATCAGCCCGAGGAAATATTTGTGACTTCATAGAGGCAGGTAGTGAATCCACGAGGGGGGGGGGCCTGGGGGGCCTCGGGGGGGGTCAGAGCCGGGGTACCGGGGGCCCGAGCGTAATCACGTCGAAACCACCACCGCCATCTTGTTGGGCTGCCTTTGATGCGGCCGGGGAGCGTTAGCCGCTAATGAAGCGGCGGCTCGTCTTTGTGCAGCGTTCCCGAGATCCGGAGACTCTTGATGGGCTGAAAAATAATTAAAACTGGGATGAAGGCGAGCCGGAGCCGGCGCCGCTCCCGCCCGCTTCAGCGGCGCCTTCGTCCTGACTTCTGAGCGTTAATAACCTCGTTTTTGCACGAAGATGCAGAGTCGAGTCTTTTTTTTTCCCCCTCCTGAAAGGCGGGAACGCTCCGACGGGCGGCGGGAGCCAGCTGATCCTCGGCTGCTTCCGTAAACACGGAGATTAGGAGGACACCGGCGTTCCTGTCGCCGGGGCGGCGCCGCCGTTCACGTCTAATTAGATGAGGGAGGGGGCGGTCCCTGGGGCTCGCCGCGTGGCCTCAAATGTGTACGCGGCGATACTCGGCCGTGAGACTCCACCGATCCCGTCGAGGACATCAGAATTCCAGGATGGCGACTCCGGAATGCTCCCCGAACTTGGTGGCGAGCCAGAGAATGGCGCCGGCGGTCCAGGATTATCTCATTGGGCCGACGTCCCGAAATCTGAGAAGCTCGGCCACCGTTTAGTCGTCCGCCGCACGGTAACGCGACTCCGCGGCGGGGGCGTGGCGGTCCTGGCCTGCAGCTCGCCGTCAGCCGAGCAAAACTCTGGTGACCGTGGCAACGGGGTTGGGGGGTTCACCCTCCCCCCTCGCGGCTGCTCTGTCAGCTGATACCGCACGATAGCGCCTAACGAGGCGAACGCCAGCGGGCCGCCCCCATCCGTCCCCGCCACTCTGCAATCTGATCGGGTTGTCGGGGCGAAACCGATGCTGCTACCAGCCGCCGTCGTTATCTGATGGTCGGACCGCCGCACGCCCGCCGCGAATCAGCTTTTATTTTCGGCGCGTTCTTTTATAACTGTCTCGCCTCCGACATTAATCACTCAGACACGGAGCGACACGGGCTCTCCGGGTGGAGGTCGAGGCTCCGCCACGTACGCCGACCGTTTTTCAAACGCCGTCAAACCCAGAAGTCGGACGAGGGGCTGCAGGCCTGAGGTCGAGTGAGCTGATTCAGGCGCCACTTTGGACGCCGCCGGGGGAGGCGGGCAGACGTAATTTACGTAATCTGGTTATTCGTAAGTGACGACAATGGTAGGGATTCGGGAAGCCGCCCAACAGCTCCGGCGTTCCCGCGGCGTGTTCGGGGACAACGATAATTAAGGACGGAAAGGCTCCTTCCTCTTTTTGGGTTTGAAAGCCCGGACGGCGAGGACTCTACCGCTCGTAAATCACCCTAACAAGAACAATTACCTCGCCCATCCGTTTCCGCGCCCGCGATCAAAGGCCACGCCCCCTCGCCGGGACGTGATCTCTGGGACACAAACACTTCCGCGGCGGCTGGTTTGGCCTCCTCCCCGTTCCATTACCGCTCGGCTGCGCCTCTGTTCCTCACCCTCACCTTCCGGAGGCTTGTGGGGGGGGTCACGCTGGGTCAGAGGCCGCCGACGTTGAAGGTCTTCCCGAGTTCCAGGACTGGCGTTTGTTTTTCCCGTCCGTATTGATCGAGGGGAGCGAAGACGGTCGAACGTCCGAGGCTGAAGGGGGCAGGTTAGAACCGCCCTCGGCCAGCGGAGGCGGAGCCTCAAACACGCCTCATTACAAAAGTCGAGACACGGCGCTCCGTCGGGGGAAGTTAACGTTCCCCCCTTCACCCCTGGACTCCGCTCGCAGCTAATTAATTTGCAAATTTTATTCTCAATAAAGTGCTTACAAAAAGATAATTGTGGCTTTATTAAGAGTTTCTTGGGCAGCAGATGGTGTTCTGCAGGCCTGCCACGTTGAATTAGTGATGACGCCGTCGTTTTATGCTCTCTCCACTGTGGCAACCCATAAAACTCCTAATTAAGGCCGCAAATTAATCCCGCTTCCTCCCGACGTTCCCGCCCGCCGCCGCACCCCAAGTTTGTGTAAACAAACGCGAACGTGCGGGCGGAGCCGCCGTGAGCGCGCACCTTTTCTCTGTTTACAGTCGCTGCGTTAAAGTCAAGAATCCCCGTTATTACAATCATTTGTTCTATATTAAAGACAATTAAATGCCTATTAACGATGCCGCGGCGTTCGCCCGCTTGTTTGTGCTCAGCATTCACGAGAGGCGCACTTCCTCGGAGCCAAATCTCTGTAAACTCCATCGACTTAATCCCTTCGATGTTTTATTAAAAACAAATTATGTCCGACTTCACCGCCGGTAATCCAGCGCATCAAGTATTGGTAACCGCCTGAAGGAGAAGTGCTCGCGTTTTAATTAAGAGCCCGAGTAACGAGGCAGCAAAGCGTGCGGATTAGTGTGTTTACTCGGGAAGTGAGGGGACAAAAAAACGGGATCATTTCATTTTTCCGGCCTTTTTTTTTTTTTTTTTAATCTGGGTTTGGATCGGCTCCAGTCCAACGGTGACTTGACACATTCCTGCGACGAAGAGGCGGCGAAGGCTCGGGGGTCTTCGTCGGCGGGAACAAGCGTCGGCGTTCCTGCTGACGCGGCCGCTCGCGCATCAAAGCCAAGCTGGCGGCTTTGAAGTGAAGTCGCGGGTTTTCAAGAGTGAGTCCGCGCGAATGGATCATTGGCTCGTAAGCCCCGCCTCCTCCGGACGGAGCGTCACGTGCGGCTCCCAGACTCCCAGAGATTTCCGCGTCTCTGGGAAGCGGCGTCCACGGGTTGATCAAAGGCTGTGCCGACGCCCACCCCTCAGTCGATGGGGGGGGGCAGAGGTTCCTCCAGCTCCGAGAAAACGGAGGAGGAAGTCACGATGAGTTCACGGGCGTTCCCACAGCTGGAAGGAGATCCAGCGATATTCCCGTGTCCTATCAGCCCCACACACACAGACACCCACACACACACACACACACACACTCACACACAGACACACACACTCTCACACACACACACACACACCCTCATCCGTCGGTAAAAACCCCGACGTTGTCTCAACTCAGCTGATAACAGGCAGAAACGGGCCCGTCTGAACGTTAAGAACCGCTCTTTTGCCTCGTTGTCGCGTTTGTCGTCTCGGCGAACGAGGATAACGGGAAAAGGCCGTAATTACAGAACCGAACAGTTTGGGAAGTCCGTAAACGTTCCGGCTCCCATTAATGAAAAATATGGTAATTAGTTTTTCATATTTGCGCCTACGTGGGACGATGACTTATTCATGATGGAGGAAACAGGAATTGATGTCGCCTGTCCGCTTCCTTCCCGCAGAGCAGCGGCCGCCGGAGCGCCGGGGTCGTTAAACGGCCTCGATCGGCCCGGGCGGACGCTTGTTTACTCCCGACCAAATGAGACCGTTGGCGTCGTGAGCGGCGTTAATGCGAGCCTGAAAGTTTTCCATCAGAAACGGCGTTCTCGTTTTACGACCTTTAATAGACGGAGCGGGCTTGGAGGGCGTGTTTGTGGCCGCCGGAACGCCGGCCGTCCCTGTGTGTGTGTGTGTGTGTGTGTGTGTGTGTGTGTGTGTGTGTCATCTTGGTGTGGCGGCTCTGGGTAAATTGTCTCAGGTCGTCGGCGACACAATAGCTGATTATCTGTCTCTTGCCAATCCCGTTCTGGAGGATTATTGCTCAATTAAAGGTTATTCCGCCTTTTAATCTCGCCTCGATTTGAACCTGCTTGAGTGCCAGAGGATAAGTCAACGACCCCAGGGGTGGGGGGCGAGGTGAGGCGGGGGGGCCGGGGGTTAAATCCCTCTGTCAGAGTGGCGAATCCTCGTTGGGCGAGTGAGAAAGTGTTCCAGCGGCCGTCGGGTAAATTAGTGCCGTTTACGGTGAACGCGAACGCATCGACTGGAGCGCTCCTCGTTAACGTTGAGGTCCCCCCCACGGTATCATCCCCGATATCCTGGGGTCCGCCCCTGACAGGCCGCCATGCCCTCCCGCTCGCCGACTTTCCGGGGCTGCTCGTAGCGGCGCCGATGATGGATCCATTCGCTGGCGAGCGCTCCCGGTCTTTTTTGGCGAGCTTTTCGTTTTCCGATACGGCGGCCACTGAAGGCTGAGCGTCCCGAACGCTTCGCCCTCGTCCGCCTGTCAGCCAGATGGGGGGGGGGGGGTGGCGAACTTCCAGGGGGGCTCCCTGCTGGCACGGCACCAGGATTTCCAGGAGCGGACGAGCGGAATTTTGGCGGCTGCCTAATTACACGACTTAATTCCGGCGTCGCTTTTCAATCGCCGTCGGCGCTCCCGGAACCCCCGGCGACCGGCGGGCCCCCGGTCCCGACCCGCCCCGGCACCCCGGCCCCCCTCATCCTGTTTACGGGCCGAATTAGCTGGTAATTACGCACTTAAAGGAACTCCCCGATACTGTCGGCGGTCCGCTCCAGCGGTTTCACCATGCGGGCTGAGCAGCAGCTACAAAGTCACTTTGCCAAATTGATTGCCCGTTTAAAAGGATTGGGGCTTTTACAAGGTTCGCCCTCCTTCACTCGAGAGCGGATCGAGTGGCTCGGCGCCGGCGGCGGAGACCCCAGATTACCGGCGGCCACTCTGTTTAATTGTCGGTCTTCTTTTGGCAAACCTCAACAAAAACAGGGAGGGAAAAAGGACGGAGCTGGAGTCGGAATGTTGAAGAGGCTGCTGGGGGGGGAGTGGAACGAAGGTGGGAACGGCCTCCCGCTCTAGCCCCGCCCCCCTCTCATTGGCTCCCTCTGTGGGGGATCCTGTGGGCGGTGGGGGTGCGGAGTCGCAGGTACTGGTGCATGGAGGGTGTGGCGGGGGGGTGGGCCAAGGTCAGGAGCTGCTGTGTTTAGCCCCGCCCCCCAAGAGCTGTTATCGTCGGTAACGACGCCGCCACCTGCTGGCCGGGTCGTAATGTGTCACACGTCCTTTATTGTCCCGGACACGTGATCCTCCTCCTCCTCCGGGATCCTGCGAGTGTTAATTTCAGGGGAATGGGAAGCTGGGTGGGCCGTGCCCGTCGGAGCGGGGGTCCGAGGTCTCGGGAGCAGACGTTCGTCTCGGGGATCGTTCTTAAATCCGCTTCGACAGCTGCAGCCGTAAAAAGAGAGAAGCTTAACAAATCAATTCCTGCAGATTAACCTGCCTCTGGATTGTTTCGTCATTCCCGCCTCGTCTCTGGGAACACTGATGCAGAAATCCTGGATGTGCTTCCGACAAATGACACCAAACCGGGATAGAAATGTGGTCAAAATTAAATCCGTTAAAAAAAATACGAACCCGATCTGGAACGCCAACAATAAAACAAAGGCCTGCGGAAATGCTATCGGACGTTCAAAACGCTTAAACTTTACAATAATTGTGTCCTTTAACCCGGAACGTTTCCAGGAATGAGACCTTTTCCGACATCCTGCAGTTATTTACAGATCATTAGCTGCTAAATTAGCCGCAGTAACGTAAAGAACTGGGAGAGTTCTGGTGATCGGGGAAAGTGAATCGGACGGGTTTTTGTTTTTTGAGCTGCGTTTCGTGATTCGGGATTAACGTCATCGTGCCATTCGCCTCTCTCTTCAGGATATTTACAACGATGGAAATAAAACGCTTCCCTTTGGTTTCGCTGTTGCACTTCCGACGTTTTTTTATTCCATTTTTCCTTCTTTTATTCTCACGTTTTCAGGATTGTGGCGATTTAATTCAGGGGGCAGATTTGTTTACTTTTTGACTTATTCCGGGAAGGAGACGGGATGAAGTCCCGGTCGACTTAAAGCAGGATTTTCCTGACGTTCCCTCTATTTTATCCACAGCCTGTAACCTCCATTTCCTCTTTGTCACTCACCTCTTGTGCTAGCTATCCAGCTCCGCATTACCTTCAGCTGTTTTTAGTCGGGGATTAACATAGCATTAACAGCTTACATGGTTTTCCTCTGTTGGCTCCTCACTCTTTGTTTTTTTCTCTTCCTTCTCCCCAAACCGTTTAAAAAAAAAAAAAAAAAAAAAAACTTTTCCCAGTTAAAATAGAGGATTTGATTTTTCACGCCACATCAGAGCGAAGCCCGGGCGAAGATAGCGCTTACATTAGGAGGCGTTTCGCAGGGGAGCGGAGGCGGCGCTCGCCCGCTTTAGCCGGGAAACGGTGGCGGTGCGGCGCCCCCCCGAGGACGGCCCCGCCGTCTGATGTTGATTCAGCCGCGGAACGCCGCTCCTTCCTGCACGGCGCCGAATCAAGTTCTAATTGTGCTGAGTTAATCTGGCAGGCCTCCGAAGGGGAGTTTTATTTAGACCAGGAAGGATGTGGAGCGGCGACTTCTGCGGGGACGGCGGCGAGATGTCACGTTAAGAAGACATCACGGTTAAAGCGTCTCCGAAGGGAAGCGTGGCCCCGCCCCCGGCCTCCGCTTTAGCCTCCCCGGAATACAGAACTGGGAGTTTTGCTGTGATTGGTTGGTCATGCGTAAGCCCCGCCTCTTTCTGGGACATGTACGGTGGTCCCCATGGCAACAGGGTTTTCACAGCAGGGGTCAAGAGGTCAAGCTGGGCGAAACAGCGTCCTTGTCTTTGGGGGCGGGGCCAACGGGGGAACCTTTACGGACCCGGAGCAGGAGGGCGATTCCAGGGATGAGCTGGGATCATGACGCATCTCGTACGGAGTTTAATCAGATAAGCAGTGTGTGTGTGTGTGTGTGTGTGTGTGTGTGTGTGTGTGTGTGTGTTGGAATGTGAAGCCAAACATCTGTCATTCTGTCTGCGCCGCTGTTGGCCCTCGGGAGACGTTTTTAACAAGCGGCGTTTTCCCGTGTCATGTACGTTACGGAAGCACACGATACTCTTTCCTTCCGGGCCCCCTCACCCCCCCCCCCCCCTCACCCCCCCCCACCCATCAAAAGCGTGGCGATGTCCCTGTAAACACGCGGATCCTCGCCGCTCTGCACAATCGTGGCACCAGCCGCGATCCCAACAGCAAGTTGCTCCGCTGCCTCCGCTGCTCCCGGGGGACCCGTTTCCACGTGTCACATCAGCCGTAATTGCCACAGACGTATGAAACTGCAGCCTCGGCGCCGCTCCGGCGCTCCGGACCCCCCCCCCCTCCCCCCAGCGGTGGTGACATTAAGTGCACCCCGCGCTGGTCCCGGCACGGCTCCTTTGAGGACGCTCCCTAAACGGGTCCCGACAGGACGGCTCGCCGCGGGCGATGATCTGGTCCATCAAAGCGGTAAACATGCAGATTAGCGGGATTCCGTAAACCGCCGTCGGTAGTCACCGGAAGCGGAGCTGAAATCGTTCCCGACGGTTCCTGCGGCAGGACCGAAGCGCTTTTCCGGCTCCGTGTGTTAACATACGGGACCGCCGGGACCGGAGATGCTGATCTTATCAGCCCCGCCCCCCCGCCGTCGCAGAACTTCCTAATTGGGTTGTCCCGACGAAAATTGCGAGTCCGCGGACACAAAAAGCGGGCTTATTCATTTATCTGATCCCGCGGAGTCCAGGATATTACAGCCGGGATGAAGGATGGACGGTTTCCTTGGCAGCAGCGGAAAGGTCGGGGAGAGGACCGCCGCTGTTGGGACGCGCGGCGCCTGGCGCCCGCGGGCTGCGGCCCGCAGGCGGAATCCTGGGCTCGCCTGCCGCCGTCGCCAGACGGAAGCATTTCCTCACCTTTTAATTAAGCGAGGAGGAAGCCGAAGGCCCGCGGTCTTCCTCAGGCTCCGTAAGGTCAGAGGAGAGACCGGATTAATGAGAGGGGACAAATGGAACGCTGGAGGTCTGGGAGGAGCCCCCCAACCCCCAACCCCCCCCGCAGCTGTCTCGTAAAGAGGGAGAGCTGGAATTGGTTTGTTTTACGACCGAATCGCAGCCAAATGATATTTATTGATTCCATATCGGTGATAAATCCGCAGCGGGAATGGAGTCGGCGCGGAACGAGGAAAGTTCCAGACCTGTCCGAAGCAGCCCGGCCTTCATCCTTCTTCGGAGTCGGAACACTTCAGAGCGGGAAAGGCGCCTCTGCAGGCCCCGCCTCCTTTTTTTAAGGCGGCGTTGCTCCGTTGGGGTGCGGCGGTTTTCGCCCGCCCCTTCCGCGACGCGGAGCGGCGTTCCGACCGCCTTGACGGAGCAGCTGCGCTCGAGGGTCGCCCCTCGCGTCCGCCCGCCCCCTCCAACGGGTGAGCCGCGTCGCCGTAACACGGCGAGATGCTGTCTGGCGGTGCCATCAGGCCGCCGCCGCCGCGCTCGCTCGCATTTGTCAGCGGCCCGCGGTGATTTATGACGCCGCCGGGATCGGGGACGGTCGTCCGCCGTGGCGTGGACCAGGTGGCGAGGGACGAAAAGGGCATTCCCGCTCCCGTGCGCGCATGCCGGCCTGTCCAATTTAGCCGTCTCTGCGAGCGCGCGCTGCTGCGCTGCAGTGCTGCGCGTTGGCGGGCGGGGGGGCGGGGGGGCCATTTCCTCTAAATGTGTCAACAGGATGCTGCTCCCACGCGGAGCCTCCCGGAAGATTGATAATGAAAGATTGGCTCATTAACGGGGACGATTAGCCGCGTCCACGTGTGCGCTCCCGTGAGCGGGCCGACTGCGGCTGAACGGGCGCCCCCCCCCACCTCAAGACTAATTGCCTTTGAAGACGCTGTCTGTGTTTCCTCCTCGAACCCCCCAGGACCCGCCGCCGGGCCTTAAGTCGCCCGTAATTGCTGCAATTTTCGGTGTCATTTGCTCATTTCCAGAGTGACACCGGCGTTCCGGGAGGCCCTTCCCGGCCTGACCTCGGACTCCGCCCCGGCGCCGCCGTGACTTTGAGGAGGCGTCAGTATTCCGGCGAAGGCGCGAGCTTAATTCTTCCTGGCTGCGGCCTCGTGTCAAACTCCTGTCTGGAAAATCCTTCCCGACCCCGGCTTCTTCGGGGAAGCGGAGCCGCTGCCAACCCCTGACTCAGCCGCCGCCCCCGCCCAGAGCCCCCCGGGTCAGGCGCCGAAATGCTGACGGATGAGCAGCGGCGGCGGATTAGAAAGGAAAACAGAGGGCGGGAAGCTTCTTCCCGTGCTCCGGGCTGCGCTGGTGGGAGGCCGGTTTCGCCGTGACAACGCAGGGCGGCGGCGCTCCGGCTGCTCCGGTATTCCCGTGTTGGGGGAGGAGTCAACAGAGGGCGGGGCCGTGGCGGGGCGGGACTCGCCAACGGTTTGAGACGGCGTCCGGACCGTCGTCCCCGGGGCGGTAATTTATGATGTCCGTCTGCCCCCCCTCCCAACCCCCCCCATCCATGACGAGAGATGGGAAGATAATTAATGCGGTTGTGAGTCCTCGCACTTCCCTGACACACTTGACTCCGTTTAATAAATGATGTCCCGTATTTTCCCATCCATTATAATGTCATTAAGACGCATTCACTCCCCCCGCTGCTTTAACCTTTTTAGCCCCCGTTACCGCGCCAGCCCCCGCTCTCCCCACTCCCGCTTCCTCGCCGCGGCGAACGCCGGCCTTCCGTTACGCAACGCAACGCGCCCGCTCGGAGCGGGAGCGTCCGCCGGCCTGTGAAGACGCTCCGCGGAGCGTGTGAAAGTCAGACTTCAGAGAGGAGGTGTTAAGTGCTTCCCGCCCGCAGGTACGAGCAGAGCCGGGCCCGCTGACCCAGTTTAAAGGAAGATGCCGGTTTTAAACACGGGAACGCTCCTTTGGAAGCACGGCTCCAGGATTTATCACCCAGACAAGAGTTTAGGGTGTTTTGTGAATTCACCCCCATTTTATTTTGAAAAGGCCGCTCAGACAGGGAGTTCCTGTTTTGATTCATTACTTCCCGAACATTCATCTTATTGAGGCGACTTTCCCAAAAAGCGGAAAGTTGAGCAGGATGAGGAGTAGCTATCCTCCGTCCTTGAATGGGCTTGGGAATACCGATGCCCGATTTGTCCGAACCTGCTCGTTTATAACAGACGGGCGGCGTTAAGCGCGGCGGGTCCGGAGCCCGATCTCCCGTTCCCGGCTCATGCCTTAATCAGAGCCGACTAAAAACCTAATCTGTCTCCGGATCGGCGGCCTGGGACTCATTTTATCCGGCGCCGCTAAACATATTTTGCAGAAGCCCATTTGCCGTAAATTGCAGCCATTAATCGTCAACTCAAACGGGCACCTGTACGGGAGCGGGAAGCCCGGCAGCGCCTCGAGGAAAACGGGAAATCGAGCTTGGATTGTTGGAGTTTCGGAGTTTTTAGAGAGAAAGGAGCGGGAGCGACGCTGCGTGAAGCGTAAATTAATAATCCCTGTTATTTACCTGTGTGGAGGGAAGAGCGGCGATCGGATCCGGAATACCTCCGATCTCATTCCAAACGCTTCTTGTGTTTATTAACGCGAGGCGTTTACCTCGCGCTCGAGGCGTTCCTCTTTGTTGTATCTTCCGTTTGCCGCCGCTCTTCCACGGCCGCCTCAGATTTGCTGCCAAACCGTATTTTTCTGTCTGCCGGAGTTCTGTGGGATTTGGAGATTACCTCCGGTGCTGGCGAGCGCTCCCGCCCCCTTCCGAAGGCGCTAGCGCGGATTCCACCTCGCGGGCTCTGCCCTGAATTCTCCCTCTCCGTGTTTTCTTCGGCTTCCTCTCGCTTTCCCGACTCATCCCTCGACTCTGACGCCATCCGGAACGTTCCCGTCCTAACCTTAAAACGAGACGTTTTCCCTCCTCGGCGAACTTCCCACAATGCCTTTCAGTCAGGATTTTGACAGTTTGTGACCTACTTTCCTCGGAGCTCGCCGGGCTCCGCATCCTCGCAGTTTTCCTGGTGAGAGAGTGGCTCCGGTCTGCTCGCCGGGGTTTCTTATTCTGGCGTTCCTACGGGTCGGGAATCTGCTCACAATGGCAGCCGTGACTTCAGATGCTCCCGCCGCTTTCCCCGAAACAACCCCGCGCCTCATTGTTCGGACCGCCGTGACGTTTCCTCGCAACGTTCGCCTGAGCCGGATTTCACGGAGCGGCCCGATGTTCCCCTCCGTCGGCGTCTCCGGCATTTTCCGCTTCCGTTGGCCTCCGCGCGCGTTCCTTGTGGTTGACGCGTTCCTGTAAATGACGGTAAACATTCCGGTATGTGTGAAGGAAGGTTTGGCGGAGTGCCCAACGTTCTCCCGACTCGTGTTTACGCCGAAGGTTCAAGGATCAGGTTCAAATTGGGTTTAGATTAAAGGATCCCAGTTTAGATGTGATGGTCAGGGCCGAGTGTGTGTGTGTGTGCACCATTTTCCTATCAATGTGAGGACATTTATCTGGTTTCAAAAGACTGTTGGAGGGTTCAGACCTAGTTTACGGTTGAGGTCAGGCTCAGCTTGAGGTCAGGGGCAGGGTCAGAGGTCAGAGGTCAGGGTGAGGGGCTGGTAATCCATTACGAAGGTCCTCACAAAGATAGGAAGTACGAGGGTGTGTGTGCCCGTAAAAGCCCACCTGTCCCACTTCGCTAATCTAATCTGGTCCCGCGAACACTCGGCTGTATTTCCTCTGGTCTCAGGTTCCACCGTTACCGGGGCAACGCCGCCGCACGCCGCCCACCCCCGACCTCGACCCACGCCGGTTTCTGTGTAATTTTTTTTTTGCGCGTATTCGCGGTCGCAGTCGGCTCACGCGTCGACTCTCACGCGCAGCAAATACATATTTGAGAAACAACTACTTAAATTCCTCTTTCAGGGTGTTGAATCAGCTTGTCTCGGTTTAATTCGGTTTTCTCTCCGGGCACTTTTGGAGTGAGAGTTGAAGTGTACCAAATTGAGATATAGATTTTTCTGTCTCTTTGAGCTCAAAATAAGATGGCTTGAAGAGTCGGTGAGAGGCGGGTTAGGGGGGGATCATATGTGTTAAGTTGGAGATTGAATTTTGTCGGCAAGTCAAACATCGCCCTTCCACGAATTCACGACATAAATAAAACATGAAAGTGCAGCCCGACTTACGTTTAAACTGAATTTTAAATAACGGTGAACGTACGGCAGCCCCAACATATGTGATTGTGTAATAACAGTGTTTCTGCTGAAGTTTGGGTATACTTGTTACTGATTAATACAGGTGATCACTCTGAATAGTAGTAACAAAGATGGTTGACGAGGCTAAGCGCTAAATGGTTGTTTAGCGCTTAGCCTCGTAATTACATGTTTATAGTGTGTTAATTACCAATAACATGCTGTAATTGCTGTATAGTAACATCCAGAAAGGCTTCAAGAGTCTGGGCTTCCTGCAGGTCTGATGGATGATTGTTGGTGTCCAACGCGTTCCTGGATGAAAGTATTCTGAAGTGATTTATGAATCTAGTGTCAACGCTTCTGACACACGAACACACAAAATCACTAATTAGTGTCAATTTACATGAACGTTGACTCTGCTCTTGTGAATAATTTAGAAAATATGCTTTTGAAAATATTTCTGCCTCTGTATTTTGAGTGTGTGTGTGTGTGTGTGTGTGTGTGGGGGGGGGGATTTCAGCTGTATTAGAAAGAAACGAATATTCACCCTTGAAAATGAGAGACGGAGCTTCAAATGGCTTCACCAATCTGATTCTCACTGGGGGTCTCAGGGTGGGGGGGTACAGGTACGCCTCCCCGAGCCTGCAGCGGATCGATACGAGGAATCAGGCCATCGCGCTGCTTTGAAAGCACTACGTGCTCAATCGATATGTTATTATTTTTCATCTGCTGGCTGTATTTAATACCCTCATTATTATTTCCCCTCAGTGAGCAGAGGAAGCGGCTCCCGCCTCCACTTGGCTCCTGGTTTTGGAAGTTATTTCCATAGTTTTGTGTGTGTGTGTGTGTGTGTGTGTCCCTCTGTGAAGAAAGTAGCTCCTGAACTGGACCAGTTTTGATAAAATAATTGCACTCCATGACTTCTTTTACTGTTCTTCCTGCTGTTGTTGCTCACATCTCATTATAATCACAACAGCCTCATTATCAGTGTTAATTACCACTAATTACTGGTTATTACCCTCTTATTTAGTGCTTATTACTGTCATCTGCAGTGTGCTGGTAAATATCATGTTATTAGCCAGTTGTTTGCTCACATCCTCCTAATGAGCTCATGAGTGATGAAGGAGGCGGTCCGGCCCTGACGTCACTGGGTCCAGTGTTTGCTCTCGTCGTCCTTGGCTCGCGGCTTCGTCCAGAGAAAATGAGATCCGGCGTAATCGCCCGTTATCGCGCCTCGGTTAATTCCGCGTATGTTTAACGTCCTCTCAGTCTCCTCGTGTTTGCAAGGGCGCCGCGGACCCCAGGACGCCCCGGCTGGCGCCCGTGTTTTTCTTTCATCTGTACGGGGGGAACGCGGCGAGATCAAACAGGCATTAGCGCCGCCGCCGCCGCCGCGCAGCTGATGCGTGCCGGAGCCCCCGCCGTCCAGGTGTGATGGAGGCCCACGCGCGGCACACGCTGCGCCCGAAAATGTATGGAGCGAATTAGGCAGCGATGCTCATTTTAATATAAATGAGCTCCTCTCATAATGATGCGAAGGTTCCCTCCACGCGGCAGGGCGGCGGGGCCGGCGGAAGGGCCCCCGGTTCGCCCAAGACAGTTCGGCGATAAATCATCTGTAATTAAACACTTTGGAAAGGTGGGGGCCGTGGGGGCGGGGGGGGTGGCGGTAGGTGGGCGTCTCCTGCGTTATTAATGAGCGGCGAGGAGGAGAGGGGCGGAGCTTAGGGGAGGCCCAGGACAGAGTCGGGTTTACACAACGAGCCTCTGTGCTCAGGTCCTCGGCGGTACTCGATTACTCTCGTCTCAGTTCCGACGTTTGGAGGTTCCGGTGGTCTGAACCGCCGTCGTTCCCCGTCCCGGCCGCTAGAGGGCGCCCCCCCCGGGAGTCGAGTCGGGATGGGGCGAACGGGAGCCCGGCGATGATCGATCGCCTCGTTTCCTCTTTAAAACCTCTGTTTAAAATTTGCTCTCGTCGCCGGGGCTCTCGTGGCGTTCCTCTCCTCCCGCTGAAAGATTAATCGCTCTTGATGAAAGTCGTCAAGCAGCGGCGGCTCCGGGTGTAATCGACTCAAAGTCCTCCCTTCGGGGGGGGCGGGGGGACAGGGGACGAGGGGGGCGGCTCCTGTCTCCTTTTGTCTCGTCTTTCTTGGAGCTTTAATTCTTTGGTGTGTTTGTGATTTGAGCGACGGGCCCTCGGTGTCGGGCGGCGGCGGTATCGGGGAGGAGCGGTCGCCGCAGACGGGCTTTTTGGGAAGGAGAATAAATCAGAGGACGAGCGACAGAGACAGATTCCGGCCGAGGCTGCGGAATAACCCCCCCCGTCCCGATAAAGCCGCCAATGTGACTCAACACAAGGTGCAATAATAGAAATGCATTACTCAGAATCCCCGCGAGACGCGTGGCGGGCTAACGAGCGCCGGAGGAGCCTCGCCGGAGGAGCCCCGGGGCGAAATAACGTTTTCGTGTCCTTCACAGGACGAGCGGCGCTGCGGCGAGACGGCCGGGGCGAGTTTAGAGGCTTTATGGCGCCTGTCGCAGTCGCTCTCCGAGCGGATGTTCATTATGTGCTCGTATTTACGGCGTTCCCTCGGCGCGGGCGAATTTATGTGATATATTTTTAAGTGTCCGGGGTCGTTAGGCGGCGCCTGAATTAACTATTAGAAGGCGATAATCTTTAAGGACAGCCGCTTTTGTTCGCTCACGCCAGTTGTTCGCTTTAAGCCTTCCACTCCGCTCACGTTTATTTCAATTATTCTCGTGGCTAAGTCTGTGGCTAAGCACTTCCTACGCCAGATTCCCATCTCTGCTCCCGTATTCCCTGTTAATCTGATTCCTCTGATCTGCTTTAATGCCTTTGCAGTCGGAATATTCGGCATTCCCGTTCACGCTGTCCTCGAAACTGAGGGCCGTCACGGCGACGACGGCGTCGGGGGCCCGACCCCTCCGCTTCCGTTTCGTTCCCGTGAATCTCTCCCTCTCTCGATCTGATTTCGCGGCGGATTTATTTGCAGAAGTCGAGGAGATGTGGAAGCTCCCACCCACCCGCCCAGCGCCGCCACCGGGCAACGCGCAATCAACTCCAAAATGAAGTGGCGTGTACTTGGAGGCACGCACACACACACACGCACACGCACACGCACGCACACACACACACACACACACACACACACACACACACACACACACACACACACACACACACACACACACACACACGCACACACACACACACGCGCTGCAGCGCTCTCCCGATGAAATAAGAACAATACTGCGATTTGATCCAGCAAACCTCCAGGCTTACCTCCTCTCAGCTCTCTTCCTGCCCCCCCCCCAGATCCAGATCCTCCCTTTATCTTCCTCCTCTCTTTAATTTGGTGGACAAATTTAATTTCCCGATGAATAACGGCTCGTTTTTAATGCGAGCTGCAGGAGATAAATGCGCCTTTGTGCTTGTTTGATTGCGACTTCGCCTGTTTGTGAGGAGACTGACCTGGGATCGGCCCCGCCCCTCGCTGCCCCAGGCCCCGCCCCCAGACATGCCCCGCCCCCCGGTACGTGAACTTACAGTGGACGTCAGAGGTGCTTTGATCTTCTGCTGCAAAGTTGTTCTGAACGAGGATCAGGAGCGTCCATTCATATGTTCATCCATCCATTCGTATGTTCATCCATCCATTCATATGTTCATCCATCCATTCGTATGTTCATCCATCCATTCATATGTTCATCCATCCATTCGTATGTTCATCATCCATTCATCATTCATTGTCATACCATCCATCATCCATCCATTCATCCATCCATCATCCTTCATCCCTTCCTCATCCCTGTATCATCCCTCCCTCATTCCTCCACCCGTCCTCATCCTTCCATCCCTCTCTCATCCTTTCCCTCCATCATTCATCTCTCGCTCCTGCTCTCTCATCCTTCCATCCCTCTCTTCCCTCTCCCATCCCTCCACCCCCTCCTCATCCTTCCATATCTCGCTCCTCCCTCCCTCCACCCTCTCCCATCCCTACATCCCTCCCTCCATCCCTCCCTCACCCCCTCCT
Source organism: Lagocephalus sceleratus (assembly GCA_911728415.1). Classification (NCBI taxonomy): domain Eukaryota; kingdom Metazoa; phylum Chordata; class Actinopteri; order Tetraodontiformes; family Tetraodontidae; genus Lagocephalus; species Lagocephalus sceleratus. The sequence goes on from CAJVRN010000174.1 coordinate 945,322, forward strand.
CACCCCCCGTGGTCAGTAGAGGGCCCACGCCTCCTCCCTTGTCCCTCTGAAGGTTCCTCAAATGTAGCAGCGGCGTTCCCGGCGTTCCCGCGGGGTCACTTTTATTTGAAAATGTGTATCAGACAGATTAATTTCGTTTTTGCAGATTTTGTCGGGGATCACAGGACGAGCACGCACCTTTATGTGATTTTCTTTTTTTTTAATTAAATGTTATCTGGGCCGACTGCCACGGCGCAAAAGAGAGAGAGAGATTAATTTATCTCATTTGCTGAATGGCAATTGTTGATAGAGCGAAAACGTTTTTTTAAAGATCTCCCTGGTGTAACTTTCTAAGAGTTCCCCGACAAAGCCAGGCGGCGGCGCGGGAGGCCCCGGCGCTCTGATCATGTCGGCGTCGGCAGGATTGTGGGAAAAGGCGTTAATTGGGGAGCATCAGGTTATCAGACGGAGGAGGAATCTTCACAGAAGTAATCAAACCTTGATGAATTGAAGGAACGTGCTGAGCCCCCGTGTCCGCCGCCGATAGCGCCGACCCCCGAGCTCAGCCGTAGCGGCGCCCCCGATAAAGAATTAAACAAAAACAACACAAATCCAGCTTTATCAGCGCCGGCTTATTAAGCAACCAGGAAAAAAAAAGAGGATAAAATGGTGCCCGGAATGGAACGGGAAGTTGAGTGGAATGAAAATGTAATCACTCAAACGCTGAGGAGGTTCAGAGGAGGAAGCGCGTGGCGAGCATGCCGATCGCCGCCGCGAAATTACGTCTATCAGGCTTTAAACGTCTTAACGGCTGATTTGATGGCCTGATTGACCGGATGAAAACAGCCCAATCTGTCACGATGGCCATCCACAATATTTCCCGCCCGCCGCCTTCCTCCGGAGCGACAGATTGGCGGTGATTTGGCGCCGCCGCTGATTGATGCGCTCTTCACGAGTCTCCGGTTGTCGTCGGGCCGTGCGTCCGACGGCAGCCAACTAATGAGCGTCGAGGATCTCGCGCCCGAGGTCGCACTCTTCCCGGAGCCGAGTCCTTCAGAAGCTCGAGCCGCCGGGACCGAAAGGAGTCGCCGCGGAAGACTGCAGAATTCCCCGCCGTAGCCGGACTAGCCTCCGGAGGCTAGATTGACCCAGGTTCTGGATCCAGGTTCTCTGGATTCCTTGTTCCATCCTGGGAACGCCTCCTTTCCTTTTCCTGGATTCCCGCATCCAGATTATCTCGGGAAGCTAACGGGAATTGGCTTTAATGAGCTGGAGATCCCGGTTATCAACCATAACCAGATCTGAGGCTTCGACAGCTGCGCCGGCGTTCCTGTCATCCCAGAGTTAAAAACGCTTCCCCTATCTTCCGATCACGCGTCTGAACCTTGAGGAGGGACGTGAAGGACGCCGACATCGGTCCTTATCTAATCTCTCCGTCCCATCGACCTGTCGGGCCGCCGCAGTCGCCGGGCGTGGCGTTCCCTTCAAAAACAAACGAAAACGCTCCCTATCTGTGTCACATCAGGAGATTTTTCCCGGACGGGAACGGGGATGCGGCGTCGTCCTTCCTCCGAGAGACGGGAGGCGTCGCCGCGGCAACGGACGGGCGTCGGGGCCCGGAGCGGGCGGAGCGTTTAGCGGAGCCGCCTGGTCCTCCGGCTGGTGCCGAACCAGAAGTCCGTGTTTCCGCGGAGCCAGAGCTGCGGCGTTCCCGGGATCGCGGCGGTAATTAAAAGCACCACCTGCGGTAGCGGAGTGCTGATCCGACGACTGTTGCCAGACATGAAGGGAAAAGTGCTGCAGCAGAAAGAGACCATTATTTTTCCGGCTTATTGCTCTATTGTGCATTCGTCCCGTGGGAGCTGGGCTTGTGTTTTTCCTCCGCCTTCATCACGCTCTTCCTCTATCCTGCCATCTCTTCGCTGACCCCCCCACCTGAACCCGTCAGCGCTTTTACTTTCTCCTCCGTTTGTTTCCTCTCACTTTTCAACACTTTCTTCTTTCCCGGCGCTCCGAGACCCGGAGGAACGGTTCCTGGAACCATCAGGCTCTCTGTGCGTCTAGACCAGAACCAGAACTCGGGATTCTCCCAGATCAAGTTCCTTGAATCCTGCTGGTTTTTCCTGTTTCAACAGGTTCCACTGGTTTCACTGGTTCCACAGTTTGTTTTAGCACCTGATCTCCGGTACGGCCTTGCAGCCCATTTCCTGAGGTTAGCCTGAGGCAGGAATCGCAGCAGCTAAATGGGAACGTTGTTGAGAATCCGGGATGTTTTCACAAAGCTTTAAGCAAAACGTGGAAATCAAAGGATCAAAGGATGTCTGTGACTGACGGCTGCGTCTGTTGCATTTGTTGCGTCCGTGAGCCGCTCGGTTGCGTGTTTCTGTGTTCCTGACAGGGAGGTGAAGTATCTGTCGCTCTCCTGGCTCAGGTTAGCCACTTCCTGCCTCTGGGAATGCGCCCTGACGGTTCTCCTGATTGATGGAATGGTTCCTGGTGGAAGTTGTTTTCCAGGAACTTTGTGTAAATGCGACTAAAACGAGGCTGAACTTGACCCCTCGGCTGCGGGGTCGCGCAGCGTTCCTGAAATCCCACCGGACCTGCTGCCGGAGCATATTTTTCCTCCCGGGCGGCAGGAACGTGCCCAAGATTTCACCTCCCCGTCGCCACCCCCTCCCCCTCCCCCGCACGCCGCCCCACTCGCATTGTTGTGCTGCGCAGAACAGCGCGATCGCCCGGGGCGTCGCAGCTTTGTCGAACAACGAGGAGCGCAGGACTTTCCAGAGGAGGGATGAACTCCAAGCGCGCCGCGGCGGGAATACGGGACGCCGCTCCCCCTTTTGGCGGGCGTTCCAGGTGCCCGCAGGCGGCGCCGGGCGCATCAGCAGCGATGCAGCGGGATGTAAACAGGTGATATTCCAGCAGCTGGGTTCGACCCCCCCCTCAACACCCCTCGTTGATGCGGCGGGCGCTCGCCGTGTACGCCGCCACCCTTCAGCGGCCAATAAACATTCCCCCGCTGCAACATGTATCTGTTCCCCGACCCGAGGGGGGGGCATGCAGTCCTGCTGGTCTCTGTGATCGGAACATATGGTCGTCCTGCGCCTGTTCTCCAAGGGGGCGGGGCTTAGGTGCTCCGTATGTGGAGCAACGACCCCTGTCGGCGTCTGTCGGGAGGCGGGCCTCGTGTGGCGGGCCTCGCCCCCCCTCACCCCCCCCAGCTGGCGTGACAGTTGTGACTCATGGCAGCAGCGGCCTCCCTCCCCAGGGGCGCCGAGGGGGAGGAGCCAACGCCATCCCCCATCAACACAGATCCATCGGGACTGTGTTGATGGGGGGGGGGGGTCCGAGGTGGGCCTGACATGATCCGAGGCGGCGTGGACGAGTTATTTATGGCGTGGGGGGGGGGGCCATTACGGCGAGTCCAGCCTCACCTGATGGATGCGACTAAGTGGCCCCTCCCTCCATCTTTAACGGTGGCGTGTAATCAATGGATCCCCTGACCCCCCCGTAACCCAATCCTGCCGCCATCTTATTCTTTTAGAGGCGGGGGGGAGGGGGTGGGGGTGCGTGGATTGAGTTTTAAAAGCAGGTAATTAAAGCGGCTGGCAGCTGAGGACTGATTATTCCTGAGAAAGAGGCGGCGCCTGAACGCAGCGCCGTCGTTCACCGTTATCTTTAATCCCCGCCAACATTAAAGGCGGGCCATTCATCAAGTCGCCGGGCGGCTTTGTGCGCTGAAAGGCTCCTGTCGCTGCCTTTTCTCCTGGAACGTAATTGAAACCACCCCCCAAACACACACACACACACACACTCACACACACACACACACACACACTCCTCCCCCCCGGGCGCCCCTCACCTACGAAATAAACGCAGCGAATTACCACCGCAAACTTCCTCGCTTTTACTCGCTGGGGCAGGATTCATGAGTCAGAGGAACGCCGGACCCCCCCCCTCCACACACACACACACACACACACACACACACACACACACACACACACACACACACACACATACATACACACACACACACGCACACACACACACACACACACACACACCCTCTGTTGTTGTTGTCGTGGCCGTGTCGACCGCCGGAGGGATGTTTTCCCGCTCCAAATGGAACATTCACCAGCTGTAAACGGAGCGTCGCCCCTCCTAATTTGGGGATGGCGGACATCGGTGGCCGCCGTTGCGATGGTCGAGCCCTCCGAGGCCAACGCCGGCTCGCTGCCGCCGCCCCTCGATCTCCGCCCACCGCCGCGGCCGCCTCAAGGGAGGGGCCCGGTTGGCCGGAGGCGGGGACGTGTTGGGAGGACCGCCGCTTCCTCGCCGGCGAAGTTTTCCACGTCTGAACTTTCAACCTTCGTCAAAGTGAAGCGGCGGCGGCGAGGAGGGAGAGGGAGCGCGGGCGAGCGAGGGTTTGGCAGCCAAACAGCCATAAAAGACATCCTTCCGACGGTTATTGCCGCAGTAAAGCCGGATACATAAAATACATAACGGAGATCGTCTATTTATGGAGCAGATTATCGCCGCATTAATCAGGCCGCGGTACGGGCGAGGCCGCGCACGCCGTCCCAGTCAGGACGCTCGTTACTGCCCGCCGTTTTCACCCGTTATAACCCCCCCCCCACAAATGTGCTAATCCCACCTGGGATCACGATAATCCAGGAGCAAGGAGCTCGTCCCAATTTCACGTTTTCGGAACACCTTTTGTCCCTTCCGTTCCGCCGTCAGACGTACATCAAAGCCAAACGTTTCCCTTTAATCTGCCGGGTTCAGATCATTTCAACGAGGCCGGAACTTTGAATCCCGACGCGGATTCCGATCCCGGATGGGGGCCGACCCCCCTGGGCGGACGTGAGTTCGTGGGCGGTGGGGATGTTTGTCCTCTGTTTTCCTTCTTGGTTTATCTGCGTCTCTCCGACACGTAAATGGGCCCCTTTGATTTCCGGCTCCTCAGAAATTGCCTGGGTGAATGCAGCGACTGGGAACAATGGTCCCGGCCACCACTGAACTCCAATAAACCGCCTCCAATTCAAAAGGTGGTTGCGGATAATAGGAGATGTGAGTAAATGGGCCTTAAAAATGGAAGGGGTTAATTTCCATGCCGAGGCGGCTCCGGGGCCCGGTCCATTATGGCCCTTTGTTCGGCTCCTCAGTCTCAGCCGCTATAATATTATCTCTGTCTTCGTGAGGCTTTCGGCTCCGTCTCTGCTAATTAGAATTTAATGGACCAAAAGTGATTGGTGTACTTCCAGAAATAAAGTGGCCCATTCATATGTAAAGCAAACAAACAGCTCCCGGCCCCGCAGCCCGTTTGGCCCCGTCTCCGGAGCCGGAGCTTCGGGATTACGGAGCGCCTTTCAAGGGTCTTTGCTGAGATTACTGGCAGCGGCTTCGTCTCCGTCTTTGGGTTTTCTTCGCTTCCTGCGCCCCGTTCAAGGCTCCGCCCCTCTCTCGCTGTCGTCCGGCTCTGAACTTTCACCTCCTGGAATGTTCTCGACTTCCAGCATAGACGAGGGCGAGGTCAGGGAACGTGGATGCATGCGATGCTTCGCCCTGACCAGTGGGTGTCGTCGCTCTGATAGTCGGCGACGTCCTCTCCCTGATGCCCGATCCCTCGAAATTCCGATTTAACAATCGAAACATGGAGCGGACTTACTGTCTCGTATCGCTGGTTGAGTGCAGATATCCCGGGAATGAACGGGAATTCCTCCCGATGACGACACCTTCATAGGGAGCGCGCTTGAGGGGGGTGACCTGGCTCCTCCCCCGGGTCACGTGACAGGACCCCCGTGGCGGCGGTGGCGACGAGCCTGATGACGCACCTGTCCAGCCCGTTATCCGGGGGGGGGTCTGCAGCATCCCGGTGACTCGGCACGGTTCCTGATAAAAGCCCGTCTGTGACATCACGCCGTTTTTTTCCCCTCCTCGCCGACTCGTTTCTCATCAGCTTTAAATTAAAGATGGAGGATCTGTGTCGGGAAGGCAGATCAGGATCAGTTACCTGGGAACAAATTTAATAACCCGATGCAAACGATGCCTGACAGAGTTATTTATCCTCCGTCTGAGGAGCCAAACAGAGTCGTCGCCGCTCGCTCGAGTCTCGCCGTTCGCCCGTTTGTGTCAGCGCCGCCGCCGCCGCCCCTCGGCGTCTCCGCGTTTAGCCGGCGTGCTGTCAGAGCGCATCGCCGGCTGCGCGGCTCTTCCTGCAGCGCTGTTTAGTGAAGTACAGCGGCGTGTCCGCTGATGCCCCGCCCCCCTTACCCCCCTCCGCCAACAGCCCAAACAACTCAGAGAGCTCCTGACAAATTGGTGCGAGTTCGCCGCCGCCGCGCTGCTCCGAACGCCGGCGAAGCATCAACAAATATGAGAAGATGAGAGAGGCGAGGCGGTCTGTGTCTCCGCCCCCGCCCTCGCCGCCTCGCTCTCCTCCTTGATCCCTCTCGCCCTCGGCCCTCGTCTCTTTCTCTTCCCGGTCCTCGGAAGGCTGTTTGCTCTCTCCCTCGCTCGCTGTCTCATGTTCAGAAATCAATCGGGGGTTAAGCTCACACCTTCTAACAAGCTGCTCTCCGAGGCGCCGACGGCCCGGGAGCGTCGGAGGAAGAGCGGGGGGGGCTGACGGAGGGGGGGGGGGGCAGGTTTTCTATCCTCATCTGGAACCTGCAGGAGGGACGTCACTGGTCCTTCCAGGAAGACAGGATGTCATGATTAGGTTACCTCCTCAGATGACACAGGGACACACCCACATCTGGACTGGTCTGAACCGGTTTGAACTAATCTGAACTCTTTGAACTAGTCTGAACTGGTCTGATCTGGTCTGGACTGGTCTGAACTAGTCTGAACTGGTCCGAACTATTCTGGACTAGTCTGAACTGGATCTGATCTGGTCCGAACTATTCTGGACTAGTCTGAACTAGTCTGAACTGGTCTGAACTATTCTGGACTAGTCTAAACTAGATTGAACTGGTCTGAACTGGTCTGGACTGGTGTGGACCGGTCTGGAGGTTTCCATTCCGTGTGTTCCATCAGAGGAGTCTTCCAGGTCACAGGAGACTCACAAGTTCTCCCAGTGAAGGGATGAAACAGTCATTCCCATTTCCCCTCCTCGCCTCTGTCGAGCCAAGATGGCGGCCGGCCCGGCAAAGGCGCGTCGTTATCAAACTTTCGTCGTTTATCTGAGGTTGTTCCGCCTGAAACAGTCGGTAAGAGGATGTCAGCAGCACATTAGTATTCCTTTATGGGCCAGTAAACATGGAATTGTGAGGCTGTTTACATTTTACTGCCAGTAAAGATGCGTCTGATGAATGGCGGCGCTGCTCGCGGCGTTCCCCTTCTTTGGGTCCGGTCGCCAGCCCGGGCTGGGCGAGGCGCCCTTGGAACGTCACCGTAATGCTTCCGATGTCTGCGAGTCTGGACGGAAGAGCGTGCTGCCAAATGGCTCCAGTCCAGAGGCTCGGAGATGTGGAACGCCGTAAAGAGCTTTGCATTTTCAACTCCTTCTAAAAGGTCGTTTAACAACTCGGATTCCCGTTAAAACGGATCTCGTTACCCGCCGCTCGCCGCTCGCCGCCTGTCGGCTCCCGTCCACCCGGGGGAGGAACTCTCGCAGGTTCTAATCGGGTTTGGGACTGATTACGGAAGTGGGATCGGCGGCACAAAAATCGGGATGTTTTCTTCCACTTAGCTCGTTGGTCATGCACGGAACAAAAGCGGGGGGGCGGCGGTGGCGGCGGGGGGGCTTCAAGGACGGGGCGTCGGACACGTCTGCTCTATTGATTGGTTAACGAGCCCGCATTCAGGCCGAAGGGCGAGCGCGCCTCCCTCACAATGGAGCATATTTCCCTCGCTCACAATGCGGGCGGGCGGAGGTCGGACGGCTGCGGTGGGAACGGGCCGCGGCCCGGGCCCGCCGCCAGGGGAGGGAGGGGGAGGGGGGCGGAAGATGGATGGATTCATGTTGAGCAGAGACGGAAACGAATTTAAGGAAGAGCGAGGAAAGGGATGAAGACGTTGAAGAGCGAAGTGAGATGAAGAGGAAACAAAGAGGGGAGCGACGGGCGGCGGCGGCGGGACGCTAATCGCCACCGAGCAGAGCGAAGGAGGAAGAAGAGGAGACCGTCTTCCTCCCGGCGCTCCGACCGCTCCGCGGATCCCCCCGCCGCTTCCCGTCGGCCCTCGACTCTTTAAAAATACACAAGTTCTCGTCCGCTCGCCCTCATCGCATGTGACACGGCGCCGTCTCAGGCTGCTGCCGGTTAACCTCGTCACGCCCCCCCAACCTGCTGCAGCCCTCCCTCGTCCCTCCATCCCTCCCTCCATCCCTCCCTCCATCCCTCTTTCTTTCCATCCATCCATCTCTCTGCGCCAGCCGGAAGATAAAAGCTTCATGAAAGCTTAAATTCAACTTCAAAGCCTTTTTCAAAGGGCCTTCTTGTGATCAAAGCAACAGCACTTCCGGCTTCATTGTCCAGGAAAGTTAAACTTTAATATTTCCTCCTGGTTGACATGGAAACGCGCTGTCCGGCTGAATCAGCGTCCGGATGCTCCCGGGGAGACGCTCATCCGGCGTTCCTGTGTCTGGACCCCGAGTGGCCCCTCCCCCTCGCCGCCGCCGCGTCCTTTCATTTTTGTGGGCCGTAAAATATCGAGTTGTTAAATTTCTTTATGTGCCCCCCCCCTCGGGCCCCCGGTGCGTTTTAAATTGAATGATTGCCTGCAGCTCTCAGATTGTTTAACCTCGGCGGCGGCTCCTCCGCCTGAGTGTATTTTTAGTAGCGTCCCCCCCCCATGTTCCCCTCCGTGCACCTGAGGTAACACAACTGGGGGGGGGGGGATTAAAAATGAAGCACACCTGGGGAGGTCCGACCGACACGTGCGAGCAGGGCCGCGCACAAGAACGTCCGGGCCCCCGAAGTTCCGGTTCTGGGAGTTTTAACCCCAACCGCCAGGCTCCGCCTCCACCGAGGGGGGGGTGGGCCTTGAATTATTTCCTCCTGACCCCCCACCACCCCCCGCCAGGCGCGGCCCTGCGTTATTCATGAACCTCGCCCTCCAGGCTGCAGATCCATCATCAGGAAGGAGGAAAAAAGCGCCGGGGAAAAAAAAAAAAAAAAAAGCAATCGTGAATTCCGAGGTGAGCGCTTCTCCGCGCCCGTTAGCTTTTATGGCGCACTAAAGGAAGACGGGAGCGGGAGCGGACATCCGTCCTGCCTTGATTGACTTCGTCTCCTCCTCTTCCTCCTCTTCTCCACTCTGTTAAGGAGCAATAATGGACCTTCTTATATCCACGCCGCTGGCGTCGCCCCGGGCTGCGGGAACGCCGAAATACACGCGACAAATGACTTCCCATAATCCCGCCTGCTCGCCGAGGTTATTATTGTGGAGTTAAACGGCCGCTCTGTGATGTCACACGTGGCGAGACGGCCTCCCGGGCTTATCGGGCCGGCCAGATACGTCATAAAAGGGAAGGAAGTGTTAATTACTCCCCGATAACTTTGACAAGGACGCCGAGGCGCTTTTGAGGTTATAAAAGTGACAAAGAGGAAGATTTGTCGCCTCGGCGACTCGACTTTGTTTGGTTGCACTTTTGCTGTCATATTAAATTTGAGTCGTCTGATTTTTAATCGAGTATTTGGGACGTCGCGCGCTCCGCCGGAGCAAAACATTGTGTTCTTAGTTGCTATTAGCATTAAAAACCTTAAAGACTCGCGCTGTTCTCCGATTTTTCTCTTTGTTGTCGGGGGAAACCCGTCCCGCCGTCCCTGTTTTCTCCCGTCCTCGTCGGTTGATTCTCCTGCTCGGCTAGTTTCGGGAGCGGCGGGCGAGGTGGGGGGGGTCGGGGGCCCGCCGGCGAGTGAGCGTGCACGCCCCCCCGTGGGCCGAGTGCACGGCTGATGAAAGAGTAATGTTGTGGTGGGGGAGCGCCCGCTCGCCTCCTAGGGACTCTAAAAACAGCTCGGTCGTTTGGGGGCGTGGCCTGTTTTAACATGTGATAGGTTTCCATGGTTTCTCGGTGGGCGGGGCTTCCCCATGGGCGGGGCTTCAGGAGCCTCGGAGCTCCTTTGTGGTTTAATTCCCAGAAAAAAGGGAACGCCGAGGTTTAAGTTTGTGCTTTGATCCCGTCTTCTGGCTGCATAAACGGGAACGCCTCCCCACTTCCGACTCGGTTTCCTCCGCAAAGCATCTGAGGAGGAAGCGGCGTCTTATCTCGGAGCGCCGCGCGGCCCCGTGATTGATGCCTGTAATGTGTTTGTGTGATGGTGATGGAGGGACGGCGGACCAGGTGATAGAGAGGAGGAGGAGGAGGTGGCGGAGCGGCGCTCGTCCCGCCGCGGCGAGTTAAATCTATCCTCCTCGCTCCTTCATCAACCACGTCCTTGGACGCCGGGCGCTGACTCGGCAGGGTTTGTCCAAAAGTACCGAGCTTATTACAAAAGTTTACCCAAGGACTCCTCCGCCAACTTTGTTTACTCCCTCTGAAGGGTGACGGAGGAAAAACGCGGAAAAAAGGAACCGAGCGCTAAATGGGGAATTTAAAGAAACTCCGGGTCCGGACCGGGGGGGGCCCGATTTCGAGCCAGATTCCTCGTCCCACGTTCCCGTTCCCTACCTTCCCGGGGCTCATTTGCTGTCCGGCCTCGTTCCCCGTGCTGGCAGCGACCCCCCCTCAAACGGGGACATAATTGCTATTGACAGAATTAACAAACACATTAAAAGGCTGCATTAACGAGGAAGTCAGACGGAGAAACCGTCAGCGGCGCCGGACAGCTGTCGTCCATCATCCCTCTCGTTGGACTTTCGCCGCCGTTCGTTTCCCCGACGACTAATTTGCCTCGTTTTGCGGCGGTCCCGGAGCCGAGCGTGTTTTAATTACGGCTGCCCGCGGTCGCTCTGGCGGCGGGGAGGGGGGGGGAAGACGTGGCTTTGCGCCGCGGCCCGGCGGCGAGCGGACAAATCGCCCGTCAGAGCTGCTTAGCCCGCCAATGTCTGATACGCCCCGCCCGCCGTGGACGAGGACCCGCCGCCCTCGGGTCCTCAGGTAGCGCCGTTTACCTTCTTAACTTGATGGGCGGGGCTACAGAGAATACAGAACGATGATTGGTTGACACAAAACCCCCCAGTCCCCCCAGTACCTGGTCTCTTCTGTGTGTGTGTGTGTGTGTGTGTGTGTGAGACTCTTTGATGTTCTTTCATTATCTCCTTGCCCGCTTTGATCCCTGCCTGAACTCGTACTTTTCCGTGCTGATCGTATGTTTTCTCATCAAACACATGTCGAGCCGTTAACTGAGCGATTGACCGGTGAGCGTTGACCCCCCCCCCCCGGCTCCGAGGCGTTAAGCTGTCGGGAGCCGGCAGGAGCCTCCGCGGGGGGGTTGGGGGTGTGACCTGAGCTGTCGATCATCTGAGCGCGCCTGACACGCTCCGATGACAGCGGCGGTCGCAGCTGCGGCGCCTCAAAATGGCGGTCACGGCCCTGGATTTGCTGCCCGGTCCTGAGAGATCCGTGACCTCCGTCATCACGATGTCAGCGCGCTGGGCTACGTTGGTGTTGTCGCGTTCCTGAAGAGACAAAACCGAGTCAGCGGCGATGAGCGCTACTAACAGGAACGCTGTCGTCCAAACCCCCAAACCTCATGTTGTTTGTTCGCTTTCACTCGTTAAACCTGGTGAAACTTCGTTAAATGTCGTGTAACTTCGTTAAACCCCGTTAAACCTGGGGAACCTTAAATCTGATGAAACTTCGTTTAATCACGTTAAACCTGGTGAGACCTCTTTAAACCTGGTGAAGCTATGTTAAACCTTGTGTGACTTCGTTAAACCACGTTAAACCTGGGGAACCCTTAAATCTGATGAAACTTCGTTTAATCACGTTAAACCTGGTGAAACTTTGTTAAACCTTGTGTGACTTCGTTAAACCACGTTAAACCTGGTGAAACCTCGTTAAATGTTGTGTGACTTTGTTAAACCACGTTAAACCGAGTGAAACCTCGTTAAATGTTGTGTAACTTCGTTAAACCACGTTAAACCTGGTGAAACCTCGTTAAATGTTGTGCAACTTCGTTAAATCACGTTAAATCTGGTGAAACCTCGTTAAACTTCACCATGATGGATCCCAGCTGCTGTGAAGCTCCTATTGGTAGCTGCCTAAGATGAAGTGGTCGTATTTCTCGTTTGAGGGCTCCCCAGACGTCCGCCCTCTCAAGGAAGAGGTGAACCCCCCCCCCACCCCACCGCCCTCAACAACCCCCCCCTCACACGCCCGCCCCCCCTTCACACGCCCGCCCCCGCTCCTCTTTACATGTCCGATCGTTCATCTATCCGCCGCCAAATTCATTTCAATTAGAGCCCGTGCCAGCGCGCTCCCCTCATCGATCGCCGCCCCGAGCGAACTCGCGGCTGCGCGTCTCTGCGGGGCTGCACCCTTGTCCCAGACGCAGCGGGCACCTTCGCCGCTGCCGCCGCCATCAACAATAAATATGAGCGCCGGCAAACAATTACCCCCTTAACGAGGGATTAATTGTGTCAAGATGGAGTGAGGTCAGTGCAGAGGTCGGTTAACGGCGTCCATTCCTAATGTGTTTATTTTCATTAGCGGGGGACATTAGTCTTTCCCTCAGCAACGCCGCTGTCCATTGATTTCCATGCATTTGTTTTGGGGGGGGGCGCACGCCGCTCAGTGGGATATTCAGAGTGCCCGAGTATCGCTCCGCTATCGACTCCGGTCGGATCAATATCATAAATGCCTTTAACGGTGGCAGTTAAACTCGTTTGTCATTTACTGCTGACAGCAGCAACGAGGTGGGGGGGGGGGGGGGCGAGGGGGGTGATCGTTGTATCAGGCGACTGAACTTCCCTCGCCGGCCTCCAAGTGTGTCATCGTCCAGGAGTCGTGACCGGAGGCGAAGCTCCGTCATGTTTGGTGACGACAAGCGATTAGTCGGTACGGCAGCAGGGGCCGTGGGGTGGGGGGGTAGGGGGTGGTGGTGGTGGGGGGGGGCAAGGGCCAGTCATTTGTTTCTGGGTCAGCAGGAAGTACAGCTTGTCCCCGGTGGCGGATGGGAGCTCGCTGTCTGTGTGTTTACATTTGATTTGTGTGCCGGAGTGAAGGGTGGGGGGGGGCTGAGGGGGGTGGGTGGGGGGGTAAATCGGGTCTTAAATTGAATCACTTTCTGCTGCGGTTGATGTTGTTTGGGGTTTGTTAGTGACAGCCGGCTGTAAAAGCTACAGTGAGGCAGGATAGATGCCGCCCCGCAGGCCTGGGCTGTAATGCATGCTGGGTAATTTGCTGCCTCCCGTTCGTCGCGACAGAATTCCACACGAGATGTTTTTCCTCCTCGATAATCCTCGGCGCTCATTTACCTCTTAATTTACTCCGGTATAAACCCGGGCGGATGAAAAATACTGGTGTTTTTAAAGTCGGGAGCGTTAACGACGTCGCCTCTAAAACGGGTCGCAGCGTTCAGGCGGGCTTTGATGTGATTAAATCAGGACGATCGATCACTGATCAAAGCAGACTCAGGCCTGAACTGGAGCGGACGCTGACCGTAATCACGTTTATTGGGTATAGCACTTCCTCTTTGACGGTATTTTGTCGTAAACATTTATCGCGAGCATGAGGCTAATTAACAGGCTTGACCAGAATGAGTCACGTGAAATGACTTTTGTCTTTGATCTTAAACATCTAACAAATCCCACTGGCATCTACGCGTTGTGTCACAACTTTCTAACGTCGTCTCCGATAAAGCCGAACTCTTTTTCTTTATCAGCCTCCTAACTGCTAATATGAATAGCTCACTATCACAACGGCCTCCTTTTATGTTTAGGAAATCTTCTTTATGGCATCGGTGTCTCTGAACGTAAACAGTTTTACGTCTTTGCGGGCGCCGATCTTTCATTCCTGATGTTTCACTTTATTCCTCCATCAGGAACGTGAACGCGTGTTAACAAACGGGATCTCCAGAGATGGTTCTCCTCCTCCCGGCGCTCGCCTCACTTCCCCCTGAAGCTGCGGCTCTATTTATAGAGGGAAGATGGGAGACACCATCAAAGCCGCTTCCGTATATCAAAGCCCATCTGATCGTCTCTCCTCTTTCCCATCTCTGCCGTTCTAAAACAGGAAGTCGAGGAAAACCCCAGAAGTAATGCAGCGCTTGCTGCCCACCAGAGACCCACCGAAGGGGGGATAAAAGGCTCTGGAGGGGTGGGAAGACTGTGGGAATGTGAGTTTTTACTCATCATATGTAACTCTTTGTGTGCTAGCTCGTGGGTATCGCCCTGGGGCTCGATGTGTTGATGCGACTGATTGTCGCTGCGGCAGCTAATGAAATTACAATGAGACGTGGGAGGCCCGTGGCGGGCAGGCCCGTGGGGCGCCGGCGCCTGGATCCATATTAAGCAAACTGTTTCCCCCTCTGGCTCGCACCGCCCCCGCTACCCTCGTACAAACACGTTTGAGGGGAAAACACGGGCAAAGACGAGGTTTCTACGAACGCCGAGCCGAGTGCAGCCGCAGTTCAGGAACCGACTTGAGCGAGGTGACGGCGTGTCAGGAAGTTGAGAACCGAGGCCTCCCTGAACTTGAAATCTTTCAGTCAAAAGTGCGCCGAATTCTTTTTTTTTTGTTGCTTTTTGCTCAAAGCATGCATCTTTTATACCTTTTATTTTGGGGAAGGTTGAGCGTGAGACTCTTGGAAAATAGTCCCGTTAACTTCCAGCCAAAGCCGAGTCGGGACGGCTGCTTGACGGCGATGAACATCGTTTAATTATTAAAAAAAAGAAAACCTCGACTGATGCACGCAGAGGCTGCAGTGACGGCCTCCCACCACTGGAGGCAGCAGAGGGTTGAACACCAGACGGCTGGTGGCGTTCGAATTCCTGTGACAGTCTCTCCAACAGATGATGAATTGCAGCTTTGATATCAGATATTTTAATACAACCAGCTCCCGTTTGCTTCCTCCATATCAGATTTTATAATACAACCAGCTCGTGGTTGTGTTGGCGAGATAACGTTCAGTAAATTATAGCCGCGGCGCAGGACAACATCGTGTGTTTGTAAATTGTATTTAACTCGCTATAGTTCTAAATTGCCCACAGAGTTTGCTGCCCGTGCGTCTTTATCACACTTTTGTTATTATGGCCACATAATTACAATTAAACCTCCGTGTGGGTCTGAGGGCCTCAAACGTGGACCAACGGCGCCGTGTCCCGGCAAGGGTAGCTAGACCAGAGCATGTGTGTGTGTGTGTGTGTGTAGGTGTGTGTGTGGGTGTGTGTGTTTGGCTCACATACTTTGCGGTTGCCTCCAGTAATTATATTGTCTGTTTATCTCGTATTATAGCTGTACCTGTCTTTGTTGTGCCTCGGCTCTGGAATGCCAGGAACGCCATGATGGCTTTTTCCTGCCTTCTGACAGAAACAGATACAGTTCCACACAATGCCGACGTCCGTGTGTGTTTGTGCTGCCGCTGGTGGGCCCATTGTTGATTATGCTAATGTGCGCGAGCGGAGGCTGGAGTTTTGGGATTCGCCACGTTTCCTTTGTGCCTCCTTCTAAACCAAAGTTTTTATTTAAATCTGTAAACCTCGCAATCTCGTCTCTAAATCGACTTATTTTGATAGACACGTTGGGGGGTGGGGGTGGGGGGTGGTGGGGGGGGGGGGGACTCGCAGAGATAAAGACGCAGCAGGAGTCATGACGGGAATAACTTGACTGACAAACTCGACACTGGAACACTCGCCTACACAGCCGAGGCCTCTTTGATGAACTTGTACCTGTTCGCCTGCAGCGCTGCGCGTCAGGAGGAGCAGGCAGGCGCGTTGGGATGGCGACGGCTCTGGAAACGCCGAAGTCAGCTGTCTGTATCCAAGGAGCAGCTGGCGGCGGGCTGAGGAACGGGTGAAGCGCGGCGGCGGCGGCATTCCTGCCTCAGCTAATGGCTCTGGCCCCCCCATCAGAACGCCATCGCCCGACGGCGCCGCTGGCCACCGGGTGGCGGTAGACGTGGAGGCGGTGGAGACGGGAGCAGCAGCGGGTCGCGGGGGTGCGCTCAGGCGAATGTGCCGATGGTGCAGCGGCGCTGAAAACGGGCCTGGACGCGTGAGGCGCGGGATGTGACATCATCAAATATTGAGGGCTCGTAGGCGGTCCCAGGGCGGCCCATGTTTTTGTCTCGCTCGCGTTGTAACATCAGACGGTTTGTTGACCGTGGACCAGGTGTTCCAGCAGGAAGCCTCGCTGATAGATCTGTGAGTGTGTGTGTGTGTGCATGTGTGTGTGTGGGGGGGCTACATGGAGCCTCACATTCATCAGCAGGTTTTTTCCTGCAGGTACAAAATCGGCAGCAGCAATTAGAAGTCTGTCAGGCGGGTGTCAAAGGTACACAAGCCCACCCGTGCAACCCCCCCAAACACACACACACCCCACACACACACCCCACACATCTGACAACATGCAACCCCCCACACACACACACACAACCCCCCCGATTGACTCCTGCATGTTGAAATATGGCTTCAATATTTCACTGCAAACACAGCATTTGTAAATGCCAACAGCTCTTCTGCCCCCCCACCCCTCATGGACCGTCCCACGGAGGCTCTGGCTTTTAATAGATTGAAGGAATAATCCACCAGGAATGAGGGGGGGGGGGTGTTGATGGCTGCAGAAGCCCCCTGACTCCGGGGACGAGGACCCCGCTGTAAACAAAGACACAATCTGGCATCGGTTTCCCGTTTTTTTTCTGTTCCGGACGGCTCAAATTGAGACGATTTTAAGGTTTCCAGTGTGTGTGTGTGTGTGTGTGTGTGTGTGTGTGTGTGTGTGTGTGTGTGTGTGTGTGTGTGTGGTGGGGGGGGCATCCATAAAAGCAGCTTTATCACAAATGGATGGAGGGGAGACAAAGATCGGACTCCTCCCAGCGACGGAGCTTTCATCTCCCCTCCGACCGCGCGCTGGTAAACGGCCGTCCTGGAGCAGATTTACAACCTCCACTTCAGCTGACAATCAAACGCTATCGCCGCCTTCTCGCCGTCCGTCCCACTGGGCGGGGGGGGGGCGAACGGAGGTGGGGGCGGGGCCACGGCTAAAGGAGGAGCCCAGGCCGCCGATCGATGGTTGTTTCTCTGCCTCCACCTGCCTCGTTTCACTCTTCCCCTCCTCGTAATTTCCCTCCACCGGTGGTCACGTGGAGCTTTTATCTTTCCCCAGGATGCTTTTATCTTTTCCAACGATGCTTTTACCCCCCCCTTTGTCACAAATAGTAAATATCAGATCGGGTCCCTATCAGCAGCTCTTTAAGCTCACCACTCAAAGATCGGTGGAACAGAAATCGTAACGCCGGGCTCCAGTTTTGTATTTTCTCCAGACCTGACTCCCCCTCGTGCCCCCCCTCCCCCACCCTCCCCCCGTGTGGGCTGGCCCGTGTCGGGGCCTCTGTCTCTCGCCCTCGTTTGACATGCGGCTCATAATGGTCAGGCGGGGGAATACCGCTCTCCGCACGTCTCTCTCCATCTTCTCCCTCCTCCGTTCTGCCGCTTCACCCTCTCCCCCGTCAGAATGTCACGCCGCCGCAAAATAGAGAAAATCAATTGAACGCGAGCTCTCCGAAGGCTGTCTGTAGTGTAAAGATACCGCCAGCAGATTTTTCAACCATAGACGGGTGTCTGCGTTTGAGTGGTGGTGGTGGGGGGGGGCGAGGGGGGGGCGGGGGTCCTGACAGACTCAAGCTGGGGACGTTTGTCGCTGCTCGTCACTTTTCCCGTCAGCCAGCGGACATGACAGCCGAGGCGGGTGAGAGGCGAGCGGCGGACTCTCAGGACCCGAGCCGGAGTGACAGATGGCGCCTTCGTGCTCAGGCCATCATGATGGGACCGGGAGGGGGGGAGGGGAAGTGGGGGGGGGTGGAGAAGAATGGTGGAAAGATGGCGGAAGAGATGTCTGGTGACAGTATCAAAACCCAGCAGACATCTGTAGACACTCCTCGCCAGTCGGCCTGTCAGCTCCCCTTAACGATGGCGGCGCCGCGGCCCGCTCAGGTGGGACGGGTTCCCGGGGAGCGCCTGGTCCTGGAAGTCGATCCGCTCGAAGAGGATCTCCAGGAAGAAGGGAAGCGGCAGATCCTGGAACCTCCCGCGGTCCCGGGCGATCGTTGGGAACGCTGCTTGCCCGCGGCCAGCGGCTAATTCCGGGACTACTTTATCCCAGTCGTGTACGGTTCCTGGATTATTCCAGGTTCACGCGTGCCAGAGTGTCCCTTACATCTCCGAACCCCAAAATAGCGCTTGGCCCCGGCCCGAGATTCAAAGTAGTTTGAGACAAAGACTATGAGATGGGCCCTGACAGTTGCCTTTGAAGATCATTCAGCCCCTCTATCACTCGCAATTATGAGAGGAGGAGGACGAAAGGAAAGGACGCGTTCTTTGGCTGGGCGGCGTGCCACGTTTTTGAGCGTTTGGCACGAGGAGCCGCTGCCTCCACGCTGCAAACCGACACCTGCGGGACCCCCTCGAGGCGCCGGCGTCGCCCTCTGCCGCGGGACGGGGGCGACGGGACGGTGCCCGTCGGAGGTCTACGGCGGCGTTTTAATTCGGGCGCAAAACGGAACCTTTAATCGGAACGAACCAGCCGAGCGGAGAGATCCAGATAAAACCGGGGAGGAGCGGGTTGAAGATGAAACACCAGCCACCAAAGCCTGGTTTCTATTTTGATTCAGGTCACTGAAGGCGAAGCACAAACCAAACAGACACACACAACCTTGTAAGACAAATAGGTTTTGTCATCCCCACAGAAGGCTCCTTTTTTCGTCAAAGAGCCAGAGGCTGCGGCTACAATGAATAGTGACATCGCCTAATTCCTTTGGAATTGCAGTACAGTCGATAAAGAAGCAAACGGTCTGCAGTGACCTCCAGGACGCCGTTATTGACCTATTTTGCATACACAGTAGGAGCGACGACGGAGCGGAGCTTTATTTGTAGCGTTATTTATTGGCCCGCCGCGCGGCTCTAATGCCCGTCCTGGGACTCTGCTGGAGTGCGGTTATAGATTATCATGATTGCTGGTTATTAGCGCGCGCCAGCACGCGCGCATAAACGCGCGGACGTGGGATGACGGAGATTATTCCGAGCCTTCCCGTTTAAGTAAAGACGACAGCGGCGGGCTTGTGCAAATGGAAAGAGTTTAGCGGCGCCCCGCCCTAACCTCAAGGACGATGCGGAGTGGGAATCGCGCCGTCAAAGTTTGAGGCTGGTTAAAGCAGTTCTGTGCTGTTCTTTAATCTCATTTTAAAGGACAAAGAGACTCCGCCTCCTTTAGAAAATGACCCCAACCTTGATAAAAGCCAAATATGAACGTGATGGTGATGTATTGTTTGTTTAAGGGAAGAAAGCACCAGCTGTCCGGTTGTAGCGGTTCTGCTTTGACCCTCAGCGACTCAAATACTCAAGTACACGAGTCTGTGTACTTGTGTACTTTGATCTTTGATCTAGTACTGCACGCTTGCTTTCATGTAGATGTAATATCCCAACTGCATTGTCCCCCCATGGCCTTCCCTCGGCTCTGAATCAGCGGCCGTGTCGCCTTTAAGGGCCCTTCTTGGCTCCGGCTCAAGGTCCTTCTTGCCTCCCCCGTCGGCGCGGCGCCTCTCCGTCTCGGCCGTATGTTTTGCGTTGACACCGGTATTGACTTTATTAGGCGGGCTGATCAATGACAAAAATAAATAAGGGACCGGGCGGAGCGCCTCGGACACCTCTGGAACAATACGGCGACGCTAAATCTTCAGGGAACAAAAGTTGTTCACAAGCAATTAGCTGAGGCCGGCAAAGGGGAAATCGGGAATATGACAAAACGTTCGGAGCATCGGAAGATATTTTGTTCCATTTTCAAGTTTCCGCAGGTACGTCGTATCTCCGTGGGATTAATTGCTCATTTAGCAGCTCTTCCCCGTATTTCACGGCTGAGAGGATATCCAAATTAGCTTTGCCACCAGAGTTCACTTCTGCCCACCGGGGCTCAAATGACCACGCTGTAGGGACAGAGCCTCGCGCCAATCGGGGACGGCGGCCCCTCGGATGGGCGGGGCCGCCCCTCGCTCGTTCATTAGCGATTCGAGCCGCGGCGAGCCGGGAGGCCGAGGCACTGGGATGTGGCCGCCCGGGCCCTTGTTATTACGGGGACCATTTATTTCTTTGTAAATGAGACTTTTGCTCAAAGCGTCACAGGGCACCAAATGGACCCGCCCACGCTGGTCTGGTGGCGAGGGAAGGGCGCCGGGCCGGCCGCCGCCGTCTGAGTGGCCGTTATTATTCACACGAGGCCGGCGAGCAGCAGCGAGCTAATGGGGTGGGAAGACGTAGTCGATGGCTCCCGCCGATGCTCGGCTGCTCCCGCTCCCCTCCCGCTCCCCCATCCCCCCCCACCCTCCACCTGCTATCCATCCGGGCCCACGTATCCCGATGACTTTCGTGGTCGGAGATAACGTCCGGCGAGGAGGTAATTAGCCAGCGAGCCCCCGGCGGCTGTGACGCGCTTCTTCTGCGGCCTCCTGGCGTCTGTCCTGCATTAACCTTCCCGGGTTCGACCATTTGTCTGCGCGGAGCTCGAGTTTTCCTTCCCGCAAAGGTTCCCGCCGGCGTTCCGGCCACGGGACAGAG
Organism: Lagocephalus sceleratus; assembly: GCA_911728415.1. Classification (NCBI taxonomy): domain Eukaryota; kingdom Metazoa; phylum Chordata; class Actinopteri; order Tetraodontiformes; family Tetraodontidae; genus Lagocephalus; species Lagocephalus sceleratus. The sequence continues at coordinate 965,959 of CAJVRN010000174.1, forward strand.
CCTTAAATGCCAGGTGTCTGGTCATGTGCGGTGGGAGCGCTGGAGCAGAGAAGGTCACAGATGAAGGTACCAGAGGTGTTTTACTCCTTCCCTCAGCCGGGAACATCGGCGAGACGCGGCCAACACGACCCGGCGGTCCTTGTCCGGGCCTTGAGCCGGTCCCCAGACGTGGGAACGCCAGACGCATGGCGATTGTCCCTCTCGAGCCGGCGGTTCAATTTCCCGAACGTGAACTAATTCAAGAGTGTTTTGTGTCGCGGCTCGATGAGGTCTGCTTACCGCTGACCGATGGGTCGTCTCTCAGCGCCGCCGTCGGCCGCCGTCTTCCCAGACAAACAAATTGCCGCCGTTTTGCCAAAACAAAAAGGCCTCCGCCGGCGAGCGCGCGGTGACATCTCCATCTGCTGTCAGGCTCGCCGTTAAAGGTTCAGGGCGAAATTTCAGCCCTGTCAGAGCAGATAAATGCGCTCATTTCTCTCCATCAGCCGCGTCTTCCAGTTCCGCTCGGCGGAGACCGACTGGATCCGAAACTCCCGCACTCGCCCTTTTGATTTCATTACCGCCCGCCACTGAATATTCATGCACTTTTTTCTGCGGCGGTGTCAACTCGCACCTGGAACCGGCGGGGCGTCGTACATTATTCATTAGCCGAAGGCAATGGGGTGTGGTCTAATGGAGTTTTCCGGGGTGCCGACAAGCTCGCTCTCCACTCCCGGATTCATTAATGATGCATATTTTCCCACCAGTGGTGTCGGGCCAACCCCCACGCCCATGTGACGAGGCCCCCGGGTGCCTCAGGAACCGGGCCCCCATTTAATTGTTCTTGCTTTGACCCGACCGGCAGATTAGCGGGAAAGAAGATGAGGTGAGGGAATTCCCCCAGTGCTGGATTTAACTTTTTTGTGCCGGTGCAAATCCCCTCTCCGGGGAGGAAGGTGGCGAAGGTGATGTCACCGATGAAGAGCTCGGAACCCCGGTAATAAAAGAGCCAAGGCCGGGAGTGTTTAAACGATGTTTATTGAGGTCGTTTTCATTTCTTGAATCAGGGAGTGATCGCAGATCCTGATCCCGATAAACTCCCCTCCACGTTAGGGTTTTCAAAGTAAAGCTGAAGCTACTTTTATTTTGAAAATTACACAAATTTAAAGGTTTGCCTGTGAGGTTTAATCTGGATTATGATGTCATGCGTCTGTTCGCCGTCCGGCCACTGGAGAGAGCAAACCTCAAAGTCCTGGTCTTCAGGCCCCGCCCTCTCCGTGGTCACGTGACATGCTTCCACGCACGTGGCGGGGGGGGGGGTCAATCCAGAAGCAAATATTGTGACTGGAAACAAACAGGCCACGGCGCGGTCAAGGATGGCCTCCCGGCAAATGTCACGAACTCTCAACCTCTCGCGGCTCGGGGACGAAGGTGGCGTCGCTCCGGAGCTAATAAAAGAAAACCGTTGTTGGCGTGACATTCCGCAGATTCCCTCTTTCCAAATCCAAAACCTTCCCTCTGGAAGCTTCTTTGTTGTTGGGGCTGAGCAGCTCTTCGTAAAGACCGAACATAAATCTGGTTTGGGTGGAGCGGTGTTCTGGGGGGCCCCGGGCCGGGGGCCGCGGCCCTGCTGTGAGAAATGAACGGCCCTGGACGGGGGGCCCGTATTGATCATGTCTCATGAGCTCGGCAGCAGGATCCTCCATCACTACACCCATGTCCAAGGTAACAATCAATCAATCTATAAAAAGCAAAACAAATGGAGAAAAGGCAGAAAATGATGCATCGCTCTCGGCGCAAAACGCGAAAACAAAAGAACGACAAACAAACCGATTCGCGCGACGCAATTTGGCCCCATCGCGTCTCGTAGGCCCGGAATGATTGTTTCACTCAAATAAACAGATTGAATACATCATGCAACCGCGCTGCAGATAGAAATAAATCTTTCAAATCTGCTTTCACTCCTTTTTTTTTTCTCTCAACAAAGCAATTTCTTAACCCCCCCGCCCCCCCCCGACCGAGGAGGCCGTCTCATAAATTCACTCCGGCGAGTGCATAAATCTTCCCGCTAGATAACATCAGGTGTGGGATGACGCGAGCGGCGGAGAGGCGGTAAAGTCCGCGCGTGCGAGCACCGAGCCTTTCCGGCTGTATCTGCAGATGCTCAAAGGACCTCGTGATATTTACTGGGAGTTTTGGGGGGGGCGCGGGAGGGGGGGGGGGCTTTAACGGGGGCATCTGCTGCCCGAAGATCGACATGATTTTGTGGGAACTTAATACTGAAAAAGGTACAAATACAGGTACAAATACAGGTACAAATAAAGGTACAAATACAGGTACAAATAAAGGTACAAATACAGGTACAAATACAGGTACAAATACAGGTACAAATAAAGGTACAAATAAAGGTACAAATACAGGTACAAATACAGGTACAAATACAGGTACAAATACAGGTACAAATACAGGTACAAATACAGGTACAAATACAGGTACAAATACAGGTACAAATACAGGTACAAATACAGGTACAAATACAGGTACAAATAAAGGTACAAATACAGGTACAAATACAGGTATAAATACAGGTACAAATACAGGTACAAATACAGGTATAAATACAGGTACAAATACAGGTACAAATACAGGTATAAATACAGGTACAAATACAGGTACAAATACAGGTACAAATACAGGTATAAATAAAGGTACAAATACAGGTACAAATACAGGTATAAATACAGGTACAAATACAGGTACAAGTACAGGTATAAATTAAGGGGCTTCAGAGGTGGAAGCACGCGCACGTTTGTGTGTACATTGTGTGTTATTTTTAAGTGTTCGGAGCAGAAGCGCTAAAGTAATGTTTGGAGTTGAACGCTGAGGGGACACGATGGAAAAGCTGAGGTCACGTGAAGTCGTCTGCGTAGAGACCGAACTTTATCGCCCCTCTAGCGCCACGTGCGGCCCCTTTATCGTCGTTCCTGACGCTTCAGCGGCTGTTTGGTTTGATTTTACGTGAAACGTTTTCCGATATTTGGGAGTAAATTCCAGGTGGGAAGCTCCGGCTCTGTTCTAGCGGACGTTTTCGGGGCGTCCCTTCCCGTCCTCCGCGGTGTCTTTTCCTCCGAGCTCCTCGGCTCTCGTCTTTTTTCCGAAGCGGGCCTCAGCCCCGCGGTTCCTCTCTGACGCGTGCGCCAGTTTAACGATCATTAGGAGCGCCGTCCCCGATGAATAAAGTCACTCGGACTAATTGCTGTCGGTGTTTAAAGATACGAGGGAGTGCGGAAGGAAAAACCCAGAATGTGGCGGTTTAATAGCTTACTGCAGGAATTTTAAATAGGTGATTAGGGGCCCGTGCGGCGGGATGACCGCACGCTGTTTGTTATTTTTCAGGACGTGATGAATCTCCGGGTCGATGGGGCGGGAACGCCGCAGAGGCTAAAAACGGGGAAAATTCATGAGCGATTCTCCCCGCGACCTAAACATTTAGAGAAAGCCGCATCGGTCGGGAAACATTAGTTTCAGCTGCTTTAATACATTAAAGATGAACGCGGACGTCCGTCGGGCCGCCGTGATGAACGGCGTCCGTAATCCGGCGGGAATCCTCGTGTGTTAATGTAACCGAGTTAGGCTAATCGTGAGCAGCGCTTCAGCAACTTTAATGAATGTTTCGTCGTTAAAGTGTCCAAAAGTGACGTTTGTTTCGGAAGCGGGTGCAGAGATCGTAAATCAGACTTCCGTGTATTTACGATCAAGGTCGGAGCGAGCTGCGGAGTTTTTTAATGGGAAGTTCAGCGTGCTCCTGGTGATCTTGGACGTAGCGCCCCCTACAGGCGGATGCGTCATTCCGTCGAGTCTGAGTGGGCGTGGTGGGCGTGGCTTGTGTTGTGGGGGAGGAGCCACACCAGGAGATCAGCTCCTGTGTCACCGCTTCCGGGAATTGTAGCCGTGCCTCTTTCCTGTTCCTGGTCGGCAAACGTAAACATTTATTAGAGTTCCCATAAAAACATTCCGGATATCTGCCAGAAAGATGCAAATTAGCGGAGAGGAATGTGCCGAAGTGTTGATGGTCCGACCCCGAGTGCACGGAGTTAAGCGCCGAGGCGACCGGAGCGCGGGGATAAATCCTGGCCCTCGCCACGGAAGCCCACGCACGTCCAATAAATCCAGCTTTAATTCTAATATCATTAATATCTTTAGCCGCTACAAAGGGGAGCGCGCAGCTGCTCCCCGGAACAATAACTCACGCGCTCCCATCAACAGTCGGGAAAACGCAGGCGGAGGAGCCGCGGCTGTAAATTGTAAGTGTGGCGAGGTGAAGCCCCCGTCAGTCCAGATCAAACATATTAGCCGCCACCTCGGCGAGGCTGGACAGGTGTGGTTTAGCCCCGGGGCAGCGCACGTGTGTGTGTGTGCGTGCGCGTGTGTGTGTTGTTTTTGTTCCAAACACTCTCGGAGGAGAACACGGGAGTATCGATTTTCTGCAGCAGCAATAGAAGCAGCCAGGTATCGGCATTAAACCTCCTGACACGTCGTTCCCGATGAATCCAACATTGTGCACTTGATGCGACAACCCTGTGTGTGTGTGTGTGTGTGTGTGTGTGTGTGTGTGTGTGTGTGTGGTGAAAGATGAAAACACACCCTCTTGGGTAAACACACACACACACACACCCTCACGTCTTTATTTATCACACCTGCACATTGCGCCCCGTCGTACGTCTTTACCCGATAAGCCAGGCGTGTAAAATGCGCTGCCTCGTCATGCTAAAAACACGCCCCGGAGCCCTCGCTCGCTCCCTCGCTCGGCCTCGCTCCCTCGCTCGCTCCCTCGCTCGCCCTCGCTCCCTCGCTCCCTCGCTCGCTCCATCTCTGGCTCCATCGCTGCGTTACCAATGGGAGGAAAGTGATGTTTCCTCCCGCTGCACATCCCGGCTAAATTTCCTGCCGCTTTGATGTTCCTCCTTCCTCGACCTGTATCCCCTCGACCGCGATGACAAATACGTGCGGATTCGGAAACCGTTTTGTCTCCTAGCAACAGTCGGGCGGGAGTGTCCCCGGCTTTCCTGGTGACGCCCAGGAGGAGATCGGCTCCCGAGCCTGACGGGGCGGCACCTGAGCGTCCGTGGGGGGGTCGGAAGTGTGAAGGGGGGCCCAGGAAACGGGAACGCCGTTCCCACCGCCATCCGTGTCGAGAGCTCTGGGATCTCAAACCGGGCTCGACCTCCGTTAACGACGCCGCCAACGCGCTTTCGCGGTTCTCCCCGTCTCGTGGGGGAGACGGGTCACGGCGAGGACGGGCGAGGGTCCGCCATCGACCGGGGGCCACGGCGCCGTCCGAGCGAGCGCTGCTGTTTTAATCCCGTCGTTCCGGACGCCGGTTGATGAATTGAGCTGGTTCCCACAGAGACAAGCGGCTCTGAAGGGAAAGAGGCGCGGAGCGGCTTCCAAGGCGGACGGCGGGTTCGGGGGATCAAAGGCAGCCTCCCTTTGTTGGTATCAATTACCGGCTGACCGGTAATCAATCGCCATGACGACGTAATGATTTGTTGTCGGGCGTCTGAGGAATGAGCAGCGGCGGCTCAGGTGATTTTCTCTCTTTTCTTCCTTCCTTTCCGGGTTCCGGTTGACATTTTCCTCCTCAAGACAACGGTGAGGCGGGGGGGGGGGGGCAGATCCGGTTTGCTCGGTTTCACCCGATCCGACTCGGATATCGGGAACGTCTGTGGCTGCTTGTCCCAGTTTGGTGTTGGGATGCAGAACTTCCTGTTCTCGACGTTCCTCTGACGGACCTGAGGTTCGTCCGGAGCAGCTCGTTATTCCGACGTCTCCGGAGCAGAGGCCGAGCCCCCCCCCCGGGGGGCCGGGAGCTCCTCCCCCTCGGAAAATCCGAGGGAATCCGAAGTCCCTCCGCGCTCCCGCTGGGCCTCCGGAGTCTCTCCGGACATCGGTCCCCCCGCTCCTCGCTGTCGCCGACCGGGCTCTTGAGTAATCCGCGTGATGAGCGATCCGACTGGGAATGAGGCGGAGTCGCCGGCGTGGCAGTAATCACACGCCGCCCTGATTAAAGATGGCCGCTCCGGACCGTCCTCGGGTAATTATTCCCTTTTGCTTGATGTGATAAGCTCATAATGTCCGGGCGGGGGCGGGGCGGCGCTAATGGCGTGCTCCCCCCGCCACCCCCCCCCCTCGCCTCTCTGTCGTGAGGCAGCTCGGCGGAAGCTCGGCGAATGCTGACGACGGTCGTCTGTTCGGGGTCGAGCCCGACACGTGACGGCTCCACACACAGCGCTCGTTAAAGCCCCCCCCCCCCATAATTCCTCGCTCGGCGGCTGACCTAATCCCTCTCTCTCCTCCGTACTCGCTGTTTGTAATTAAGACTCGCCGCTCGCTCTTTCGTCACCCTGTCAGCGCCGCGTCCTCGTCCCTCCCCCAAAGCCTCTCCGTCCTCCAGCGGAGCCGGAATGACATCCCGTCGCCCCCCCCCACCCTCCCCCGTCCTCCCACCCCCCTCACCCCCCCCGTCTTGGGTTTAAACCAACACACACAGAGACGCTGATGTTCGGGAGGCGGGGCTTGTTGCTGCATCCCCCTCCTGACCTTTGACCTGGGCCAGGAGCTGTTTTAACTGGGCACCTACAACAAAGAGGGGGGGGGTGAGTCCTGCCAACAGACTGGGGGGCGGGGGGGGCCGGGGGGCGCCATCTCGGTGGCGAGGAGCAGAAGGAAGCGTGGTGAATGGGCAGCGAGAGGTGGCCCCGGGTTTATCTTTGGCGGCAGGCTTGGCGGCGCTCCCCGCCGCTCCGGGGGGGCCCGGCACGACCGTGCTAATGAATGTAAACGGGTGGGGGGCGCCGCAGACCTGGCAGCGGCGGTGGCGCGTACCCAGGAGAGCGGCGCCAGGAGCCGTTTGTTCGACGGCGGCGCCGTGCGGGAGCGGAGGCGCTTTGAAGCGGCGTCCAGATGTTCTGGAGGACGGCGCCGCTGGACCGGGGGGGCCGCGGACGCCGCACGTGACGCGCACATCCCGCCGCCGCCCCCCCCTCGCTTTGATCACAGCCCCGGGAACGAAAATGGAACGCCGTGTTTCTGTGGCGAACGCCGTCAGCTTCCTGTCGTTCCAAGGCCTCTCCCGACCGCCGCCGCTCCCGAGTCGCCCTCGCCGTCCTCCTCGTCCGCCCCCGCTTTCATCTCGCCCACAATAAAAGCGAGGCTTCTGAGCCCGCGCCCCTCCACGCCGCGCCTGACAGCGGCGGTGTCAGCCTGGAATTATCCCGTCTGTGAAGCTTGGTAACGAGGTGGAGCGAGCGTGCCGGGGAACAAGCGCTCCCCGGAGCGGCGGGAGCCGACCTTCCTGATGAGGAGCGGCGGCGAGACGAGGCGTGTTTGTTTTCCGCGCTGCCGTTTAGAGCCCTTTGATCTGAACGTGAGCGCTCTCTTAATTCCCACTCAGCGGACGCTCCGGTCCTTAAAGGGGAGGGCGGAGGCGTGGATCCGGGGAATGATGGGAACGGCCCCGAGACCCCTGACGGCCCTCGGAGAGGGATCCGGAACGTTCCTGGATACATCTTATCAGACACAACGTCGGGATTGATGGAGCTCACGCTTCCTGGAATGCTCCACAGTTCCGCGGAGTTCCACGCAGAGCGCTCGCTGCGGGAGTTTATCGCCAACCTTTTACGCCTCATCCCGGTCTGATGTCGAACCTCCGCATGGAAATCAGGCGGCGGAGCTATTCCAGAACTCCTGGCAGCACACGAGGTCTCCCCAGAGCCTCCACCGGAAGGAACCTTTGAAGTCGGAGGCTTCACGCGAGCTCGAGAAAGAAGCCGCACTGACGGGGCGCCGCGGCGTTCCGATTGTCAGCAAGAGTGCGGAAGCTGTCGTAGAGGAACCGGGAAGGAAAGGATCCTCGGCTCTCTGATGTTTTCCACGCCGACCATGTAAATGATCCGAGGGGGGGGGGTGACATCACAGCCGCTGAAAGGTCAGAACGCTCCGTTGACAGCCGGAACGCCGTCACCCCGGCCGGAGCGCCGTGTCCAAGGGGAGCTCCGCGCGGGGCTCTGCCCTTGTGTGGCGCTCCGCGGGGGTCACATGACCCGGAGCGTGCCTTCATAATGGAAGATTCCTCCCCGATCACCTGACGGCGGCTCGTGACAGATCCAAATGTGGGCAGGGAGAGCGAGCGAGGAGGGGGCGGGGCCGGGCGGCGTTCCGGGGAAGTGCACCTGGTGACAGCGGCTGCCCCGGCCCTGACCCCCCCCAGGGACCCACTCCAGATTAGACCGGACAGAGATTACGTCTTCTGGGACGGGGGTAGGGTTACAGCGGGGGGGGGCTCCTGCGTGAGGGAAACGGGGGGGACAGTTGAGTCCAGACTTTTTCCGTGGATGAATCTGTCAGCGTGGGGGGGGGCATGGTGGGGGGGCGTGTTCATCAACAACGCTAAAGCTCCAGCACCAGCAGGTGGATTAGCACCATTAGCACGACAGCATTAAAACCCCCCCGTCCCCGAGGTGAACGCACACCCAGGTCAGCCATCTCCCGTGACTCAGGCTGTTAAATGTAAACCAGGTCTGCCCCCCCCCACCCCCACCAGCGCCCCCCCCCTCACTTTCCAGTGAGCGGATGGAGTTTCAGTCCCATGACTGAGCCGTCTTTGGAACCGGAGAGCTGGATAATTCCCTCGCAACCGCCACTCCCCTCTTGTTCGCACATTTGCTGTCGTGGTGGTTCGGGGGGTTGAGGGGGGGGGGTTGAGGGGGGGGGTGCGTGTCCGTCACCGCTCCGCCTCGCCTCACATGAAGGCACGCGGCGCCTGGACGCCCCCCCAGTCGCTGCCCAAACACAAACGTCACCCCTCGCCCGGTGTTGTGTCGCTCTGCAAAGCGAGACCATGAATGGGCTGGAAAAGTGGGGCCCCCGGCATGGGGGGGGGGGGGGTCGGACCAGCCCGCCGGAGCCTCGGGTGAGAAACCTAATGTCTCACCCGAGGGTGCAGAAGTCGAACATCTGCCGTCAATGATTGTCGCCGCGGTTACGGCGGTGAATGATTGGCGGGCGGCCTCCGTCGGGAGCGTCCGCAGGAAGCGAGAGAGTCCAGCGTGACGGAATAACCGCCGCCGTGTGACCGCCGTTAAACATTAGCTGAGGTTCGGAGAGTTCTGGAGCGGGTTCTCTTCGGAGGCGCCACCAACGTCCCCCGGAGCTCAGCGGACGGGTCGAAGACGGCCGGGGACCGCGCTCTTCGTCCCTCTGATGGTTTTTAAACTGGGCAGTTTGTGTTGGGAAAACGTGACCTCGGGAATCATTAAACAGCAACCTGCCGCTAAACCGGCATCAGAGTGAGCTGTAATTAAATTCTGCTGGTTTCCAGAGAAAAGGATTAAACTTCCAGATAATTAAAACAATGTTTTAAACGCTGATGATTAACTTTTGGTCCCATTTATCAGCTGCGGGAACATCACAACATTTTTAGAATTTAGCTCCATTTAAGGCGAGTTTAAAACGCCGAATTCAGGCGATTCCTCCTGAGAAATGATTTAAATATCACAGATGATCGGAATCTGCGTTAAATTCAGTTAGTTGCTTTGATCTAAAGGCGGGCTAGCTTTGATGCAACACATCAAAGATTCACATAGCACACCATATTCTTTAGTTATTTGTCTGTGTAAGTGTGTGTGTGTGTACGTGTGCATGTCTGTGTGTGTGCGTGCATGTGTGTGTGTGTGCATGTGTATGCATGTGTGTGTGCATGCCCCCCCCCCCCATGTTGGTCAGACTTCCCGTTGCATCATGGGACATCTCTTTTTGTGCAGCACATCAAAGAGAGGGATTGCTTTCTTTTTTTCTTCTTTCCCGCTCTCGCCGCATCGATTCGGCCCCGTACCGATGCCGCGCGGTTTCCTCCACCTCGTCTTTTGTCTTACAAAGCGGGACAGACACGGATCCATGGTAACGACGTTCCGAGGGTGACACCTCGCCGCTCCATCACGGTACCAGCCTCGCTTAGCCCCAAAGACCCCCCCTCTCTCTAAACCTTAATTATGCTGTCTGGGAAGCAGAATCTAATTCTGGAAAAGAGACCCCCCCCCCCCCCCCACCCCCACTATCTCTGTCTCCGCTCTCTCGCCAACATTCTCGCGCACGAACTCCGGCGAGGAAAGCAAACAGGCCTTTGGCTGGAGGAGTCAGATAGGAGCTGGTCGGCTCCCACCATTCCTTTATCTGAACCAGTGCTGCGCATCAATAACACCCCCCCCCAGCCCCTCCGGCTTGTACTTCTCCGCTTTTAATCTTTCAAAACAAAATGGCAACGGAGCCGAGGCGATAAGGCCGCCGTGCCGTGGTGGGATTAACTAACTTTTCGGGATTGATGCCACTTACCTGTTGATCCGTGAACCGGGAATCCCGGACGCCCGTCGAGGGCCGGCGTTCCGAGGCTCGCCTTAAACGTTCCGAGGCTCGCCTTAAACGTCCCGCTACTGTAATCTTGCGTTTTTCGACCCGGGCGCCGTCTTTTACCCCGGAGCTGTTTGCCTGGGGGGGGGGGGTAACGTTCCCAGATCCACGACGTCTGAGAACAAATGCGGAATTTCCTTCTTTAACGCGCGCTCCAGACCAGGCAGCCCCCCCCACCCTCACCCCCCGGCGAGGACGCAACATCTTGGTTGAACCCGGCTGAATCAATACCCCAGCTGAAATTGGGCGCTAATCAAAATTCCGTTATTCCCATTTGCATGTTTGATCTGGGATTTGTTCGATTGATTCTACAGATCACCTGCGCCGCCTTTAATTGCTTTTGTAATGGACTGTGATTAAACAAGGAAGTCGGGTTTGGAGGGGGGGGGTTAAAAAAAACTCTTATTAGAACAATTTGCTTGCAACTTCCAAAATCTTCCGGAGGAGCCGGAATGAAATAAAGCAGAGATTCATCTTTGGATAGCGGCTGCTCAAAATTCATTCATTTGTCTGGTATTTGTTTAAGGAGATTGAAGAGGAGGCCGCCGCTTCCCGCCGCAGCAGACTTCCATATCTTATCGTGCTCCGACAGACGGGAGGCGCGGGGCGGCGGAATGCCGAGACACGGCGGCCGGGCGGGAGGGACGCGAGGGTTCGGTTTCAGCGGCGCCTAAGCCCCGCCCACCGGAGGCGGTTAGACACGCCCGCCGTTCTAAGGTCACCCTCTCCTTACCGTTAGCGGTCCGCTCACCTGATCTCATTAATAAGAAAATTAATGTTGCGTTCCGTTTCAATTAACCTTCCACGGTTACAGGAGCAGGACCGGGAGGGAGGCCCGGGCACCCGCGGAGGTCAAGGTAATTGAATCGGCGCCATGGCGACAAGGCCAAGCGGTTGTTGCTATGGTGTCGGGGCTGCTGTTAACCCGCGGCGAGGGTAGAGGTCGGCGCCGCTGCCTGTTGCGTCGGCGTTGTTGTGTTCAGCGAGCGAGGCCGGGGCCAGGAAGAAAAACACGCCGCACGTGACGGCGCCGCCGCCGTCGATTCGCCGGTGATGCATCGACATTTCCTGGTTCCCCCCGGACGAAATATTTATGTGTGCGGCTCCCGTGGGGCTATTTTTCACACGCTTTAATCTCATTCTGTTCCTGTGAGCGTTCCCGCCCCCCCACCGGCGGCGGCGGCGGCCTGCTCCTGGAATGCGGCGGCGAGCAGTAAAACACACCTGGGCGTGTCCGAGCGTTCCGATGGAGGAGCCTGCGGCCGACAGCCGGGTCGATACTTACAGTGTGTGGCTGCACGCGTGCTCACCTGGGTGTCTTCTGCTGAGCTGGAAATCCCATTAAATCCCTCCTACCACTCACACACACACACACACACACACACACACACACACTCACACTCACACACACGCACGCGGGATGCACCTTTGTTGTCGGAGCTGTAGCTCACCTGCTCCTGGACCGTACCAACGGGGAGCGGGATGCTGAAATGCCCGTGATTACGTCCCTTTTTCCTTCCGTTTTATCGTTTTTATTCCGACGGAATGATGCGGATCGCTCTTCACGCTTTGGGATTTACGAGATTCGGAAATAACCTTGTCCGAGTGCTCAGTGGTTGATCGCCGGGAACAGGATCCCTTTAGGCTGACCTCAAACTTTACCATCCCAGATACACTATGGGAGTCTGGGATGCAGATTCCAGTGGGAAATCTGAAGGTGCGGAAAAGTTGAACGTCGTCCCGGTAACGGCTCCTCGCCCTCTTTAGCAGCAGCAGCGTTTAACGCGATGTGTTTGTTTGTGTTGCGGCGCTCCGTTACGGATACTCTGACTCACATCTCCGCAGGCGCCCAGCAGGCCTCTCAGAGTGTGTGTGTGTGTGTGTGTGTGTGTGCATTGTTGTGTAAGCAGCTACCTTATGCCGGTGCAGAGAGCGTGCAGCGATGGCATTCCGAATAATCTCCTCCGATCTGTCCGTGCTCATCCCCTCTCCTGATCCCTCTCTCTCCATCCTCGTCTCTGTTTCCGCCTCACACCTTCAATCCACCTGTTTCCCCTCCATCCCTCTTTTCTGTGCCGGACTCCCCTCACCCCCCCACACACCCACACACACACACACACACACACACACAATCACCCCCTCCCCCTCGGTGTGACATTCCATCTCTGACACGTCATGCATGTCCTGCACCCGTGATGCCAGCGTGCTGACGGATCAGCCTGTGTCATATGGCTGGGGGGTGAGGGGGGAGGGAGGAGGGGGGGGGCCCAGGGGGGGCAGAGAGAGACACACTGGGTTGGTCACTCACAACTGGCCAGATGTGCTGCTCCCAGACACGCGAGCTGCCTCTCTTTTCTGTGTTAATTGTTCCGTGTGTCCGGAGTGCTCCTCTGTTTTTGTCGATTTCCTGCTTCAGAGTCGGAGCTGGTCGCACACACACACACACACACACACACACACACACGCACACACACGCACACACACATGCACACACGCACACGCACACACGCACACACACACGCATACACGCACACACATACACACACACACACGCACACACACATACACACGCACACACGCATGCACACACGCACACACACACGCACACAGACACGCACACACGCACACACACACACGCATACACGCACACACACACATACACACACACGCACACACACACACACACACGCACACACACACACACACACAGCCGACCGGAGAGTCACAACAACCTCGATGTTCCAGGTTTCAGCTTTCCCGTCGGGCTTCGGTTTAGCGTGTTTAACAGTCGTTCCCGACGCTGACTTAAACCCTTCAGAATTCCCAACGTCAGCGCTTATTCCGTTGTACTCCGGCCGAGGCCTGAAGTGACCCCCCCCTCGCCCCCTCCGTCCGTCTCTCTTTCTTCCCCGGAGCTTGTTTCAGTAGTAGCCTGGACCCTTTCGCTCTTTTTAAGCCGACTGGATTTGTGCTTCCATAATGAACTCAGTCGGAGAAGAGAATGAGCAGGATTAATCTGGCCAACGGCAACCGGGGGATTTGATGATGTCATCCGTATGAATGAACCAGTTAGCGGATTATTCCCTCCTAGCTGGAAGAGATCCAAATAAATGAATGTGAATGCCGGGGCAAAGGGCGGGAGGGAGGCGGATGCGGGAGCAGGAAGACCAGGAAGGGGTTGGGAATGATGAAGCGCCGCTCCGAAAGATTGATGGATGAGCTGAGGGACACGGGAGAGGAGACAAATCAGCGCGGGGCGGGAGTTGTTTTCCAGGCTCCGTCGTTCCATCTGTCAAGACCAACGGCGTCCCGGGAGCGGCGCCGGGGACGGGCGGCGCCGGCGGGAGCGGCGGCGGCGAGCCGCGGGGATCTCCGCCGGAGGCCCCAGCTGTGGCAGGCGACGCTCGCCGGGCCGCTGGGGGCGGAGCAATCAGGCCGCCGGGCGCCGCCGCGCCGCCATCATCTTGATCACCGCCACGCCGCCGCGGCAGGTGAGCGCCGCACCTGCCGGCGTCCCGGAGGAGGCGGAGCACTTCGCCGCTGCCAGGAATCCGGAACGGGAAGTCCCGAGGAGGGAAGGGGGGCGAGGCAGGTTCTGGACTTTAAACGTGTCGAACCGGCAACAGACGGCTCTCGGCCCGACTTCTGTCTGCCGGAGCTCCCCCCCCCCCCCCCTCCCCCCGTTGGACCCATCTCCGACTCGGCCGACTTTAAAATTCCGAGAAGCAGCCGCTGCTAATGGTACCATGGGGTCATCAACGTAAATGCTTACTAAAGCTGTGGAGGGAGAGATCTGAGAGAGAGTTTGATATGAAGAACCCCCCCCTTCGCCGCCCCCCCTCGCTGCCCCCCCTCGCTGCCCCCCCTCGCCGCCCCCCCCCTCCCCCCCGCCCCTTCATAAAACTCCTAATGAGTTGTCGGCGGAGCTGAGGCAAGACATCCGTAATGTGCCATTAAATATGTAAGCCAGGCCTTTTGGAAAGTGTCTGCCCCCCCCTCCCCCCTCCTCCCCCCTTCATTCTCTCCATCAGAGAAAGGGGGGAGGTTCCTTCTTCCTGATTAATGTGGCGTCCGGGGCAGGTAACGGGGCCGCGGTGCATCCCGGTGTATGAATCCTTCCCGGCGCTCTTTTTTCCCCCTAATTAGATTATCGGACTGATGAGGTAGCAGCCTGGATTAAGTCCTCCATCAGTTCTGGGGGGGCGCGTGTCGGGGGGGGCACATGGACTCGCCACGCTCGCCGCATCTATCACGGGCGGTGACGGCGTGTTCGCGGCGTTTATTTGAGGAGCTGCGTTGCTCTCTCTCCGTCTGTCCCGAGGCCTTCAGCCACTCAGGAGAACTCTGGGGGTCTTTTTATAGCCCCCCCCACTAACAACCCCCCCCTACTAACAAACCCCCCCAACACCACTAACAAACCCCCCTACTAACAAACCCCTCCAACACCACTAACAACCCCCCCTACTAACAAACCCCCCAACACCACTAACAACCCCCCCCCGTACTAATAACCCCCCACTAACAAACCCCCCCCCTTACCCCCCTAACAAACCCCCCAACCCCCTTAACACCCCCCCGACACCTCAGGGCTTCTGGTGTTGTTGGAGTGGCGAGCTCAGGGCCTCGTCAGCCCGACGTCGTCCTCGCTTTGATGTTTTACGACTCTGGGCGATTTCTTCTGCTTCAGTCGAAGAGTCAAGAAGGACCAAAAAAGGGGGCGTGGCCTGGGGCTAAAGATGGCGTGGCCATGGCAGAGAAGGTTGAGAAGGGAGGTTGGTGACCCCCCCCTGTTTTAGGTTGAGGTCATGGACCAGGTCCAGGTCCAGGTCCAGGTCCAGTTCAAGGTCCAGGTTGAGGTCAAGATCCAGGTCCGGGTCCAGGTCCTGGGCTCCACGGCTCGTGTAAATGCAAAAGAAGCCACCTTCCCTGTTTGCGAGCAGCATCATAAATCGCTGCCACACGCCGCCGCTCCTCGCCATGCATAAACACGGCCCCGCGGATGCGTGCGGCAGCGCGGCGAGGGCGGGATTGAGACGGATCTGCTGGGAGTGGGAGAGCCCGCTGACGGAATGGTTGTCAGCGTCGGAGGCAGCTTTGCCGTTGCGGGCGCATAAACGCTCCACCTTAACGCCGGTGGTCGCTCCGCATCCGGGGCGAGCCGCGGAGGTGTCGGCGGGTTCGTCCTCCGCCACGCATCCGGAAATAAAACCCTCGAAGACTTCTCGCCTTTGTTTTACGACGGTCTCACGTGTCAGCGAGCGCCGGGGAAAAAGTCGCATTTTGATGCGTTGGTGATGTCACGGCTGTCTGTTGTTGCCTCATTCTGAGGTTGCAGCTCATTTCAGACCCCTGGGTGTGTGTGTGTGTGTGTGTGTGTGTGTGTGTGTGTGTGTGTGTGTGGTCCTGGAAGGAGGGGATTGTGGGTAATTTGGGGAATATGTTGGCATATGTACAGTATGTACATTGGGAAATACCAACAACGCATGTGAACGCGTTTATGAAGGCTGCGTCTGTTTTTAGGAGCAGAACCTGCTGTGGGACAGGTGTGTGTGTGTGTGTGTGTGTGTGTGTGCGCGTGCGCGCGTGTGTGTGTGTTTTATGTGAATTACTGTAAGAGGTCACACACTCACCCGTCTGCTGCCTCACGTTTCACTCGGCTTTCAGCAGCCTTTGTTGCGCGTCACCATTGCGAATCGCCGATTTGCGACAAAGTCGCCGGCGCAAGCGGCTCGATCGAGGTTCCTCGGGGTCGGCGGATCTAAGTGGCTCTGGAGTTCCAACAGTTATCCGGGTAATCCCAGCCCCGCCCACAGGGGGGCGCAGCGCCCAGAAACAAGCAGCTTAACTGCAGCTGGAGGAGGTAGCTGCGCCGGGCGCGTCCCATCGATTCTCGCTTTAGTCTTTTTATTTTTCGTAAACTTTCCCGGTGCTCAAAATTGATCCCCTTATCGGTTTCCAGCTAATTTGTTTGCGCCACGTGCCGCATTAGCACGCCGCCGCCGGAGTTTCTCCCTTCCCTGCTTTACACCATTTCCTTCCGGCAAATATTGGCTGTTTTGTCAGCGCAAACACGCCCGAAACGAATAAAACGCTTTCGGAAAAAAAAAAAAAATGGCACTTGAGCGGTTTTAAAGGAAGCGTCCGCTGTGTTTGCTCATTCCCGCCACTCAACGCGCGTTTGTGTGTTTCCGAGCGCGTCTCGCTGCTCTTTGGAGGCTATTAGGGAAGGAGAGACGATAGCGGAGTAACAAGTGGAGCTCCCCTGGAAGATCTCCAGCCGTGTGTGCGCCGCCATGCGCGCGCACGTGCGCGCCTGTTTGTTGTTGCCGAGCAGTTGCTTGATTAAAGACCTCACCTTTCTTTTTTTTTTTTTTTTTTTTCCCCGGCATTGATCCCGCTCGGAGCGGAGCGCATTAGCAACATAAACTGCAGGGTAACGGCGGTTCCGAGGCCGCAGCGGCGAGCGGGTGGGGTGGCGGGGGAGGGCGGGGGGAGTTCTGGGTGTCATCGGCGGTGAGTTATTACGTGGTGACAGCGTTACAACACCTCAGTTACGGCGAGGTGTCCGGATATAGCCGAGGTCAAGTAAATCTGGGAGCTGGAAATTGTTTGGCGGCACAGTTAGGGTCCGGGATCGGAGCGAGCTGTACTGAGTAAAAATATCGGAAAACTGCCGTCGGGACAGATTCGCTTACTTACGGAATTTGAACAAGCGCTTGTGGGCGGATCGTTACCGCTGATGTGGGTGTCGGAGGAGGAGGAGGAGGATGAACCCGCGCTTCTGCTTCCGATCGCAACATTCCGATAAAACTAGCGCGCTTTCCTTGGACTCGAGGTTTATTTTGGAGCAGTGCCAGGAAGTCTGCGGTTCGGAAGTTCCAGAAAGTTTAGCGCGCAACATCAAACGTGCGAAACGGTGAAAAACGAGATTTGTGGTCATCGCGAAAGCCGCGTTAATGTTACCTTCCGCTAATGTTTCTATTCTCTCTCTTGCTTTGATGTTGGTTCGCGGATTGCTTTGAAACCAAACACGACCCACATTCCTTCCTGCCTCTTTCCGGGCTCCTGGGGGGGTGACCTCTGACCCCGCCCACACGCCGCTGTCGCTCAGCGGGCGCCTGTTTGAGACATCAGAGTTAGCCAGCAGGCTAATTCCGCTAATACAGATTAGCTCCCTGGGGGACCGCCGTATTGATCGGGCAACAAAGGCTCCGAGGAAAACGTTCCAACATTCAATTACCCGCACCGAGAGGCCATCGAGCCAACCCCCCGGCCCCCCGCCCCACTTATCCCAGTTGCTCTACTGGAAGTTCAGATCAGGGTGGTTTTTCTCTCCGACATTTTTATTCCGACCTTCTCTCGTCCGTGTTTTGTTCCATGTTTTCCGCCTCCTGATGTTCCGATCAGATCGTTGATTCCTCCCCTGATTTCCCCGGACGACGTCCCCGCAGAAGGTCGGTGCCCGTTTGACCGTTGTCCAAAGCGCTCGTTAGATGTTTGGTTCGTGCGATGCGTCAGAATCAACCGAGCGCCCTCGCCGTTCCGTACCACCGCCGCTGATCCGCCCTCCGCGTATCCGCCGTCCCTGTGTCCGGAGGCTCCTCGCCTCCCGCAGCCAATGACACGTAGAGGCTCCGCCGCAGGTAACAGGCGCGGCCCGGGCCATCGGCGCTAGATGAGCGTGGCGGCGCTTGAGCGAGCGCGTCATGATGAGAGTATTACCAGCTAATGACTCGAGCGTTTGGGGGGGTGGGCAGGCGAGCGATGGGGAGGCGCGAGATGGCGAGCGGCATCATCAAAGGAATACCAGCACGCCGGGATCAGCATCGCTGGGTCCCGGCGGCGCCCGCCACCTCCCGTGAGCCCTGATTGGAGCGTCGGCCTCAGCCGCCATGTTGGCGCCGCCTGATTTATTTCCCGTTACACAAATCGTTAACAAAGCGCTAACGAGCTGCTGACTACACCCCGACTTAAAAGAGCTGCGTCGGGGGAGCGCCGCCCTGCTCTGTATGCCGCCGCACCTCCCCGGGAAAATCGTTTCGCTCAGCACCTGACGCGACGGGTCTGGCCGCGCGGCGGCGGCGGCGTAGCGGACGAGCCAGGCTCTCGGCGAGGGTGATGAAACACCAAACCTGACGCAACCGGGGGGGGGCGGGGGGCGCTGAAACTTCCAGGCTCGTTCCGAGGGAATTTCATGATTCCGGCCGAGGGGTGGCGGTGATTAAGAACCGTTTTCACAGCTCTGGCGAGGGCGAGGCGACCTCCTGACCCCGGAGGTCGAGGGAGCACGGGCAATATATGCACGCGAGCGGGAACGCCAAAAACGGAGCAGCCACCAGAAATAATAAACCCGCTCCGAGGGGCCGATCCGGCGAAATCCGGCGTCGTAATCAGTTTTGTGGACGGCGGACGAGCGGGGACGGCGCTATCGCCCTGACGCATCACCGCCTCTCACAACCTCCCAAAAGTAATTTCAGGGTTGGGGCCAAAGAGCCAAGTTGTCCAAATGAAAAGGCCCTTGATGAAGAGAGGGGCCGTTTTCACGGAGGGGGCCGAATTGACTGTCGCAAACAAGAGGCATGACCGCCATGAAATTGGCTCACCTGAATCTGAGGGGGGGTGAGGGTGAGGGGGGGAGGGAGGGGGGAGGGGGGTGACAGAGAGCGGCGAGAGAGAAAGACAAATGAGACCGCGAGAAAAGATGAAACGATTGAAGGCTGAACTTTACCTCCGCGCTCCCGTCCTCGCCGCCTCTTATCAATTTTCGCCGCCGTTTCCGCGCGGGCCGGCGGGGGCCGATTCATCACCGCCCATGAAAGCTCATCAGAGGAGGCGGAATGAAATATTTACGTCACTTTTGTCGGGATCCGCTTAAGTGGGGAACGCCGCCCGGACCGGGATGATGTGATCCGTGTCGACGCAGCGCCGTCTTCCAAACCGCATATTTAAGCCCGCGCTGGCCTTGATGTGACCACGGATAAAAGATGGCGCAAGTCTGATGCAAGCCCCTCCCCCCTCCCGCCACCCCCAACCCCCAACCCCCGCCCGCCAGCCCGTGGCTGTAATTGCTCATCGTGTTTCTCCGATGAATTCCCAATCTGGGTTCCCTCCGCAGCGACTGGGAAACTCTGAAAGTTTTCCGCTCGGCCACCGTCGGAATTTTATGGCGGAGCGTAATTGGGACCATAAACCCGGTCCGAGCCTCGTTCAATAATGAATCCCCGCTCCCGATACCTGCTGGCCTTTAACGGAATATTACTTATTAAGCGCTCCAAAATCTTGCAGGAGAATTATTCGTAAGGTCAAGCGTGGAGAATCCGTGGAAGAGGTGAAGCTTTATGAGCTCGGCATCTCTCACATCTCCACGCTCCGCCGATAGCATGCTAATGGGAAGAGGCTGACATTTGTGGACCGCCGTCTCCAAAATACCAGTGATGTGCGGGAAATATGGGAACGTGTAAACACTTTTCCGTTGGGGCGGCTCTCTTTGATCTGCTTTGATCTCCTTTGTTCTCGGCTCACGTCGGTTGAGAGTAAATGTGAGGCGACGGCTCGACAAAACAGGACCGAATGGAGACATTTGTTATCGCGGGGCAGCGTGGCGGCCACGTGGGAAGCAGCACGGACGAGGCTACAGGTGCTGCTAGCAGCGTAAACGTGGCGGGGCGAAGGATAAAAGGACGAAAGGAACAAAAGATGAAAGAACGAAAGGAAAAAAGGGTAAAAGACCGAAAGGAACCAAAGATAAAAAACGAAAGGAACAAAGGATACATCCTTCCCCAAGGCCTCCGAGGTGATGTTGCTAATGTCCCTGCTAATGATTCAGCATTCCCAGGAGTTAACGGACAACGGGAAGCTAAGGCGGAGCGTGATTAATCCACGATGTCGATATCGGGACACGTGGCGAGTGAACCGAAGCAACGTCAACGTCGTGGGGACCTGAGCCTGTCCAGTGTCACGGACAGCTGGCTCTGGGGTAGGAAGTTCAGGATTTTCCTTTCTTTACAATCTTCGACACAATTCTGGGATTGTTGGGGCGCACATGTGCTCTTGGATCCAATCCACTCAGGAATTCTCTCCTATTCCCTTCTCGCCTTGTATCCCGTCTGAAGCGGAGCAACGTTGGATCTGGAAGACTTCATTCATCCCAGCAGTGTCGCCTCAGATTTTTATCACGCCGGTCATTTGTGATTATCCCACGACGATGGCGATAAAAACACACACACACACACACACACACACACACACACACACACACACACACACACAGACAGACATTGTTGTCTGGTGGTAATAGAGACAGAAATCGACTTAAATTCTCACCACAATATTGTTTCGCTGTGATGTCACCACTGTTTATACACACACACACCCACCCCATACACACACACACCCACCCCATACACACACACACCCACCCCATACACACACACCCACCCCACACACACACACCCACCACACACACACTCCCTGCCCCCTCTGCCACCACACCCCGCCCTTCGGCCGGCGGAGAACACAAGCGGTGATTGAGCGATTGTTCTGGGATTTCGCCCGCGCCCGTTGTCCGCCAAGGCCACCATCATCAAAAAGACAGAGGACAGAATCATCTGTGCAAGAATGCCACAGATCACCCCCCCCTCGGCCTGCTCCTCCCGGGAGACCGCCGGAGAACAAGGCGGATCCATCCGCAAACACCCCCCCATCCCCCCACGTCCAGAAGTCCTGTGATTGCTTGTCGGTATACCCTGTTTATTGACCCATACTGCGTGTGATGTGTGAGTTTCTGAGCCCGTGCGTGTGCATCTGTGCATGCGTGCGTGCGTGTGTGTGTGTGTGTGTGTGTGTGTGTGTGTGTGTTTATATCAGAGATGGATTGGAAGGCCATCATGCGCTGAGCTGACCCTATCTCCAAGGCTCGGAGGCTGCATGGAGAGATCAGAGAGAAAGCCAAACCCACTGTCTCTGTCTGTGATGGAGGAACGTGTGTGTGTGAGTGTGAGTGTGTGTGTGTGTGTGTGTGTGTGTGTGTGTGTGTGTGTGTGTGTGTGTGTGTGTGTGTGTGTGTGTGCGTGTGTGTGCGCGCACGTGCGGCGTGTTTAGATGCAACATGACATAGCCCAGAGCCTCTCTGCAGTCGAATCCAGCAGATAAGAGCGAAAGCGAGCCGGGCAGCTCCACAGATGGCGGCCGGTTGCGGCGAAGCGGTCGCGGCGTCCGCCGGTGCGACGGCTGACACCGGCGGACGCCCGCTCACGCCCACATGCATATTCACACGCGCAGATCCTGACAGAAACCTAAAGTCAAATGCAAAGCAGGCCAGGATGACTTTACACAAGGTGATTTCACCTGTTGATGTGAATAATTTAAAGGACGCCGCTTTCATCTCTTTCAGCTTTTTGAGATCAAAGTTCCGGAACAACGGCGTTCCTCTGGGAACTCTTAAACCCGGAGACCCAGTCCTTCGAGGACTGGGTCAGACCGGCCAATCCGAGCTCTCCCTCCGCGGCGTGACGGAACAAGGGGAAGTCGGGCACGAATGCGTCACGACTGCGTCCCTCTGCTGCGGGACCGCCCCCCTGCCCCCCCCGGCCCCCCCGCAGCACCGTTTAATCCCCGCGCAGGTTAATCCAGCTCTGAGCTCCTCTAGTCCCGCCTGACCGATCGTATCTCCATCACTTCCTGTCTCGGCCGCTCGCTCCCGCCTCCTTCCTCCTCCTCCCCCCTCCTCCCCCTCCTCCCCCTCCTCCCTCCTCCTCCCCCCCGACCCCTCGCCGGCCTCCCCTCGCCACCTCGCCGCCTCTCCTCCGTCGTCCCGGAGTCGCCTTGAGGAGATTTCAAAGCCCGTTCCACCCTCCCGCTGATGGCCGGATAAAGTCTCCATTTACCTCGTCCTCAGTTTCCCATTAAAGCCCATTTTTTTGGGGAGCGTAACTTTGGAGGAAATCGGAACAAGCGTGGAGGAAAAAGGGAATGAGCGTCCGTCTAACCTCCCTTAAGCCCTCCTGTGTTTACTCGCAGCAGCATGGGGGGCGGTGATGATGGGGGGGGGGTGGGTGATGGGGGGGGGTCACAGGAGGAGAGGGAGGAAATAGAAACACTGGGAAAGGTGACTGGAGGAGTCAGTGGTTCTGTCCCCACAGGAAGGAGCGTATAGCCGCGCCCTCGGGCAAGGTAGCTTCATTGGCAGCCGAGATGGATGATCCGGAACGCCGAGCGCTCCGAGCCTATAGGACGCCGCTCCGCCCGCGCAAGGGCGCCGCAATTAAAACGTATATCCTGGCCGTTTACCGCCCTCCTGGGCGCCGCCAAGGTTTTCTAAAGGTTGCGCGGGCCGGGGTGCGCGGGGGCGTTCCGTCGGACGAGCGCGTCTGAAGGTGCGCGTTCCCGGGGCGGGGGAGGGCGGGGCTTGTCCGATGGTGACCACCCACCGGAGCGCCGCGACGGCGTCCCCGGAAGGCTCCATAACTTCTTTTATTACGACATAAGGCGATCGGATTATCGGTGTCCGGTAGAGCTGGAGTGGTTTTTTTTCCCACGTTTTCTTCGGTACAACCTCTCTGGGAACGCCGCCGTTGAATCCATCAGGAACGTCTGTCAGCTGTGACGAAAGCGCGCCGGCGGTCCACGGCTAACCTGCCGCTGTCCGTTTGTCACGTGACCTCTGTCGCCCAGACGTCTTCCCAAACAAACCCCGGGACCGCCGGCCCGGACGCAGGTCGAGCAGCTGAGCGCGCCCGTAAACATTCCGAGGCGGAAAAGTCAGAGGCCGGGAGGGGTTGTCTGTCAGTTGTGTGTCTAATCTGTGTGGAACCGTTTCTGGTAATCTAACCTAATCCAGCCCTCTCAAACCAGTCAAACCAGTCGGGGTTACTGGGAGAGAGCGTTGCTAAGGGCTCGCTCGACCTGATCCGCCCCCCCGGAATCCTCGTTTTCCCCCTCCTGGTGTCGGCGCCGTTCAACGGCGGCTCCCCGAAGGTGGACCTTTGCGGAGACCCTTCCTGGAGGAGGGGGACGGCCATCTGTCCGTTTTGGTTTCAACAGAAAGGCGAAGACCGGATGGTTCCCGGCAGGAGGCGCGAGCGCGGATCCATCTTCGGGGGTTGGCGGAGGAGCCGGCGGGATGATGACACGGCAGCGGCGGCGAGGCTCGCATTAATCAGAGGAGACGTTTGCCTCATTAACGCCTCAAAAAAATCATCCACTTCACATCAATATTCAGGAGTAATCCTTCCATCCCTTTGTCAGCCCCCCCCCCCCCCCTCTGAAGGGCGGATGCCTGGCTGAGCGCAGGGTCACCTGACTCCTCCCAGTTGGCGCCCAGCGCGTCGCTGGTTTGCGCCTAAGTGCTGCTACCTGCATGCTGCATTATAGATGCGCGTTAAATATAGGAAGCTCAGGCTTCAGGACCCTCGGGGTAACGGGGGTCCACCTGTGGGTGCACAGAAGCCCTGCCCACCCCCCCCCCGCCTCGCTCTTCCCCGTCATTCGTGATTGATCTGTGACGCCGGACTCAGGTGGGCCGGGTGATTTTTCCATGTGCAGCTCTTCTCGGGGACGTGAATGATTTATGGCTGCGTGCTGCCTGTGTGGGTATTCCTCTGCACGCTCGCCGGAGCGGCGAGAGTCGGCGAGTCGGCCGCTTTAACGGCGAGCGCTCGGGCGGGAGCGGCGGTTAGCTGCTGACGCTAACCGCGCCTGAGGAACTCCTGATAAGCTTCTTGATCTATCGACGGGTCGTTATCGGATTTAAACCTGCGGGAATGAAAGATCTTCTCTTAGCTTCCCCTCCGGCTGCATCTGGAAGTGTTTTTGGGAAAAGAGTGAAAAAATTACGGAAAATAATTCCAGTGTAACCGCGACAGAGCCGAAGACGGGAGGCGACGCTACGCCCGGAATGTTCCAGTAAGCGCCGAATAAAGGGTTGGAATGGGGTCATTTATTTCTTGGAAAGGGGGGCGGAGCCAGCGGAGTCCCCCAGGGCTCGTTCCTCGGCCCCTTCGCAAACCTCAAAAACCCAACCGACGAATAATAAGAGGAATTTTCCAGGAAGGTGTGCGGACCCCCCGGTTCAGGGAGCTGCTGCGGGGCGGTGCAAAGGTCCCGATCCGCCCGCTCCGCTCCGATCCATTAAAGGCCTTGTCAAAAGACCGCTTGGCTCCCAGCAGAGCTCGCCAAAGTAGGGCACGATTCTCACTTACACTGACCAGCCGCGCTTTCACAATCTGGCAGGGGGAGAGTGAGAGACCTTTCATGTAGCCCCCCCCCCCCCAAGCCCTGCAAATGAGGTCAATCCATTTCTTAGGTGTGTGTCCTGCGCGTGTGCACGTGAGGGCCGGCTATCGGGGAGGGTTTCCCCATAAGTGCCAATTAGTGGCTAAAGGTATAAGCATCAGTCACGGGAGAACAGGTGGAGCGTTCCCGCTCCAGATTTATGATTCACATCTCGGCATTCCGGCGCTGCTGAGGACCCATAACAGTTTGATGATCTTTTTAAGGTTATTTTTATGGCGTTTCTGCTTTATTAGGCAGCAGCAGGAAGCAAAATACGGGAGAGTCCAGGGAACGGCTGCGGCTCCCGACGACTTTAGATTATCCCCGTTCGTCAGCAGGATGCGGACTTTTCCCTCCCCCCGCTCCGGCCTACACGCGCGGCGGCTTTCCAGAGGTAGGAAAACAGGATCGGGGGGCCGGAACGGGCGGCGAGCGCGGCGGCGCGCTGCGAGTAAATGTCAGCCTCTTTGATATTCCGCCCGATTTCTCCGAGCAGATGATGCACGGCCACTGCAAATGAGACGGTCTGGGGGGGCGGAGCTCCGGACACTGACCAAGCAGCGCCGCGGCGTAGGGAGGAAGCGCTCCACCAGGGGGCGCTCCGCTCCGTGAGCTCCGCTCCTGGTCACGGCGAGCTACGGAGCATCGAGGCCGGGTTGGGCTCTCAACCGGTGGGCGAACGGGAGGCGCTCGGGGACTGCGTTCATTCCCGGGACCCCCGCGGGGCTGTCGGGTGGTCCCGTCGGGTGGTCCCGTCGGGGCCCGTCGAGCCCCCCCCACCCCACTCAGCTGTCAGCAGTTTGATGTTGTCTTATGAAATGTTGTGAAATGCCGCATTAGCTGGTGCGTTTGCGCTCCCGCGGAATAATTAAGCCCCCGCGAGTCTCCCCGACGTCTCCTCATCCCGATAAAATGTCACTCTTCAGATTGAGACGTTCCCGAAGCCGAGGAGAGCGTCGAGGAACGGAGGTTTTCCTGAAGTGGTGCTGATAGCGGCGTCCCAGCAGGCAGCTGATAAAGCCACTGGAGGAGCTTCCCTTTGGCCCAGTAGATGCTGCCAACACACACGCACACACACACACACACACGTACACGCACACGTACACAAATGCACATACACACACACACACACACTCTTCGCTCCTCACGTTGCAAAATATTTGTGAGTGGATGCCTGAGGTGGTATTAATGCCATCTCTATGAGACGCCGTATTTTACCCCCCCTTACCCCCCCCCCCCCCTCCCCCCCCCTCCTGGTTACAGTGGGCCAAAGTTCACGTGAAGGGCGAAGACGGTCACTGGGACTCGGACCCTCCAGACTCGTACCTGATGCTGCTGCTGACAGCAGAATGCTTGATGGGGTCCGTCCTCGCCAACACCTCCTGATCACCCCCCCCCCTTCCCCCACCCACGTCCAAGGGGGGGGGGGGGTGACAGGGAATACCTGCAGAGACGATGCAAGAGCAGCGGAAAGGAACGTTTGTTTTTGGTTTCTATTTGGGGCGGAGGAGGGGCGGGCTCGCTGCTGGGGGTATGTGGGGGGGGGGGGTAGCGTGGGTGATCAAGGCTCTGTCTGTTTCTGTTATCTATCCCCCTTCACCCCCCCGTTCTACCCCCGTCCCCCGTTCTGACGCCAAGAGGTAAAGCCAAAGCAGCAGTCAATCGAAAGAGATACAATAGCTGCAGGCCAAAACAATGCACAGAGGAAAACGGGGGGGAGAGAGAGAGAGGGGGGGATAGAGAGAGAGAGAGAGAGAGAGAGGGGGAGAGAGAGAGAGAGAGAGAGAGAGAGTAGGCAGAGACTGGGACAATGGTGCGAGGGAGGCTTCTGTGAATTGTAAATGGGAGCGTGCACGTGAGTCCGTGGAACGGTGATGCTGCGTTCGTGTGCTCGGGGATTTCTGCCGCTGCTCATTGACTTAATGTATTCGCCGCCGCCACCGCGGGAAGAGGCGCGGGACGGCGGCGTGACTCAGGAGTCTGGAGGTTCTGGAGGACGGAGGAGCGTGACCCAGATACTGCCGCAGCAGCCTCCGCAGTCCTAATCCCAGCCCTCGACCCAGGAAAAATATTCCCGTTCAGATCCCGGGAAGCTGCAGATGATCCCGGCGAACAGAAGCGCAGCGCGGCGAGTTCCAGAAGGCCGTGTCACGCACAAACGACGACAGCGGAGCGCCGCCCCGTCGCTAATCTGGCCTCCTAAGCCAGGCAGCATATTTCGCAGCCCTGCGACGCAGCTTATGTTCCCTCGACGGGGAGTCACGGCGCTCCGGCTGTGCTTCCTCCTCCCGGAATCGCACCAAAAACAATCCACGGCCGAAAATACCGCAGCCTCGCATTGTCCCTCCTGCTAATTACGCGGCGGCGTGCTCAAGCTCGATTAGCGGCGAAAATAACGGCGAGATGGAGAATCATGGCGCTCGTTTGGAAAAACGCAGCGAGACAAAAGGGAATTAATTAGGACATGATGCCGGGGAAAAGGGGGAAAAACGGGAAGGGAGGAGAAGGCGATCGTCAAAAGTGTCCTCGTGAAAAGGGCACGTCAGCGGACGGAGGCGAAACAGAGACGTGCTGACAGATCCCATCGTCTGGAGGCTCCCGCACGACTCCTCGCTGTCCGCAACGCCCGAGTTACCGCCGGGATCCAGTCAGTCCCAGTCAGTCCCAGTCAGCTCCAGTCAGTCAGTGTTAGCCCCAGTTATTCCCAGTTAGCCCAGATGCAGCTAACGAGCCCCAGTTCGTCCCACATAGTCCCACTCTCAGATAGTCCCAGTTACTCCCAATTAGTCCCAGTTATCTCCAGTTATCTCCAGTTAGTCCCAACTAGCTCCAGCTAGTTGCAGTCAGTTCCAGTTAGCCCCAATTATCCCCAACCTTCCCAGTTATTCCCAGTTATCTCCAGTTATCCCCCGTTAGTCCCAACTAGCCCCAGTCATTCCAGTTAGCCCAGATGGTGTTAACTAGCCCCAGGTAGTCCCAGTTATCTCCAGTAATTCCAAGTTAATCCCAACCAGCTCCAGATAGTCGCAGTCAGTTCCAGTGAGTCCCAGTTATCCCCAACTGGCCCCAGTTATTCCCAGTTAACCCATATGCGGTTAACTGGCCCCAGTTAGTCCCACGTAGTCCCACTCAACCCCAGGTTGTCCCAGTTACTCCCAGTTAGTCCCCGTTATCCCCAACTGGCCCCTGGCCCCTTGGTACTACCTGTTAGTCCCAGTTAGTCCCACTTGGTCCCAGTTGTCCCTAGTTAGTCCCAACTAGTTGCAGTCAGTTCCAGTGAGTCCCAGTTATCCCCAACTGGCCTCATTTATTCCCAGTTAGCCCAGATGGGGTTAACTAGCCCCAGGTAGTCCCAGTTAGTCCCAGTTAGTCCAGGGGATCTCCAGTTAACCTCAAATAGCCCAGTTAGCCCAGATGTGGTTACCTAGTCCCAGTTAGTCCCACTTGGTCCCGGTTGTCCCCAGTTGTCCCCGGTTGTCCCCAGTTGTCCCCAGTTAGCGTGTCATTAATGAGCTTCCCATTAGTGACAAATCTGATGTTCCCCTCCCTCACAGCCGTGTTTAATCCGGCTGCTCCTATCTGCTGTTTAATCTCCGTTCTCCTGCGTCTTCGCTCATTTCCGGACTCGTAACCGATCGCCGCACGAACGCCACGCGTGGGCGTGTCCAGATACGCATCGGAATTAAGCGCTGATGCATAATTCATCCGTCATATGGCGGCGTGCATGAAAGTACCGGATGAAGCTGCCACGTAAAACACTCTGAGAGTGTGTGTGTGTGTGTGTGTGTGTGTGTGTGTGTGTGTGTGTGTGTGTGTGTGTGTGTGTGGCCCCATATCAATTATTCAAACTGACAAATGGCCACAGGCCGCCTGGTGTTTTGGCCAATTACAAACGGGCACACTGCGGGGCTAAACAGGGCCAGCGTTCGCCGCGGGCGCTCCTCCTGACGCCTCTCGCTCCGCCTGACAAGTCGGGGCCCGGAACGGAGGCGGGGCCACAGGTGCCCCCTCTTCCCCCCCCCGCCTGGAGTGAACCAAAACAAACTGTCCCCAAATGTCAAAAGTGGTGTGTGTGTCTGTCACACACACACACACACACACACACACACACACACACACACACACACACACACACACAGGCGCGTGTCCAGGTGTTTTCACGCGCGCTTTCCCGTCTTTCATCAGTGATATTTTGGCCGTTTGCTGACATTTCCGCGAGCGCTCCTCGGGGCCCGTATTCCCGTATTTCCGTTGCGGAGCAGCTGCCGTGGTCGTGCTGGTAACAATATCGGACTGTTGACATGCTGACGCAGACAGCGCAACACGCT
>CAJVRN010000174.1:1000000-1157500 GCA_911728415.1 Lagocephalus sceleratus
TGAGAGAGAACATGAATAGCGTATAATTAGGCGTGTTGGCGTTGCCTCCTTGCCTTCAGACTGTTTGTTCTATAGTCTCTCTTTCTCACGAGTCTGAAAACCACAACAAAAAGAACAAGATTTGTGTTGTTTTGGAGTAAATTGCTGCAGCTTATTCGCTCAGAATTTCTGGCACTTGTGATTGCAATCATATTGCTCTCTCTCTCTCTCTCTCTCTCTCTCTCTCTCTCTCTCTCTCTCTCTCTCTCACTTACACACTTAATCCTCGTGATTTAAAGTGCAGCAAATAGGTTTTTCTCCCCCCCTCCTCCCGGTTTTCGCTCATTTTCTCACATAGAACGTGTTGTCAGAAATGAAGCATAAATGATCACCAGCAGAAAGCAGCGAGGGGTAAAATGAAGCCGCTGAACCACACTTGGGATTAGCATGCAGTCAATCACCCGCCCGCGCAGCCCGCTGGGCCCCCGATCGATACGCCGCCCCGCTCCTTCCAGGTGAAAACTTCACGCCCGGCCCCTCCGCCGACCCCGGGTCATCCCGACGCCCCGCAGAGACACGGGGGGGTTGTTTCAGCATCAGGGTCGGCGGGGGGGGGGCGTCCTCGCGGAGGCAGATCCGCGGGCCGTGTGTTCGCTCGGCGTCTGGGACGGCGATCAAGAGGCAACATTTGGTGGGATAACGATGTTGCTTCATCCCGGTTTCCGTACTCTCGAGCCTCGAACGGGGCCGGGACCACGAGCCAAAACACGGAAGCATGAAGCGGCAGCCAAGAATCCTTATAAACAATTGCCTGGTGGAGGAATCCTCTCCAGATTCCCGATTAATTAACGAGGTTTCGCTCCTCGCGAGCACGTTTTTCCCGGCGTCTCTTCCCTGTCAGGCCTGGAGGGGGGGTCTGGGGGTCTTGGACGCTCATCGGGCTCTTGGCTCCCAACGTGCGGCGCTCAAGCGCGTGAGTAAATAACGGCGAGATTTTGCAGGGTTCGGGTATATCTGGCACCTCCTCCGTCCTCTCTGGCCGGGAGCGTCGGGAACGCGGGCGCTGTGATCCAGACAGCTGGTCGCTCCTGCTCCTGGGGGGCCCCAGAAGGTGTGAAATCTGGAATACCTTTCAGAGCACATTAACCTCATTTTGGTGAGAAAAGAGTGACGGCGAGCGTCCTGGCGGGAGGCCGGGGCCGCTCCGTCCGACCGCTCCTCCTCCGGGGGCCCGGGATCGTGGATCCGGGCGGCCGCGCTCCCTCGTTGACCCGTTCCATTAATTGATTGAGCGAAAGAAGAGCTGATATTCGTCATTTTGACACGTCCATTATGGCGGCGGGGCTTCGTCCACCGGAGCTCCAGATGTGTCGATAGATGAGGATGGATCGCCGGCGTTCCCAGGGCCCGGCGTCCCGCGGAGCTTCGGTTTAGCGGGAATGGCGGGAATGCTGCGCAGGCGACACTTGAGGGAGGCGCTCAGCCCCTCCAAGAGCTCCGATAATCTCAGCTCATTTCTCGTATCCAGGAGTGTCGCCTCTCCCGGAACGTACCTGAGCACGAAGGAAAAAGTTTCCCGGCGCGCGGAAGCGGATAAAGTCCGGCTTTGCAACTTCCTCTTATCTGATGGCGGCCGCTTCTAAATGTGTCTGGAGCCACCCGCGGATGCTCCCGTCGATACGCTCGCTCCTCATTCGATTAGCGCCCCTTCACTCCCCTCTGGTATTCGGATTAGTGGAAGGGCCGATGCGGGCGCCGCACATGCACGGGGGCTCTGCGTGTTCCATCCGCAGCTTGTCAGTATGCGCGGGACACCGTGGATCAGTGTTTATTGAATCACTTCCCAAATAGGGAAAACGATAATTACAAGAAGTGGCGGCTCTGCACATTATGCAAGTGCTGCGCCATGACTTTGGAGCCAAACGGGCATTCTTATTAAAGGCGCTCCGGCCAGCGAGGCTCCTAATCTATTTCCAGGATTTCCGAAGCTTCAGCAATCCAGGGATTAGACGTTTTCTCACAGATTTAGACCTCTCTTCTCCCCCCCACCCCCCCTCTGTCTGTCATACTGTTGGCGTCTGCAGTTTGTCAACTTGAACCCTTTCTATTCTAACACGTTATCACACACACACACACACACACACACACACACACGCACACGTGCACACACACACCGTAAGTCACATTCTCCGGCTCCGGTCCCACGTGCCGTGCCGCGGACTCTCGGGGGTGAACGAGTGTAAACATGTGCATTTACGTGTAACACAACAAGTGACCTCGCTCGGGAACGTTCCTGTTCTCATTCCCGTCGGAGCGTCGGTTAGACGCCATGCTGTCGTGTTTCCACGCGCTTCTGCAGCTGGACGACGCTCCTGTTGCGTCAACACCAGGCTGATCGTGTTCCAAAATGAGAATGCTCGCATTCCAGAACTTTTCCAGGTTCGCACGTGAGCGTGTAATTCCTGTGATGACGTTCCCCGCCGGCATCCAGCCGTTCTCAGCTGAGCGATTTTCCGTGTGTGAGAAAAGAGTTTTAAATCAAAACTATTGTGGGATTAAAAAGTGGCGTATGACGCAGCCGGCGCCGACACCTCCGGTTATTCCCGGGGGGGATTAGAGGCGGGAAGACCTCGCTGGGAGACAAGTCTCACTTTTGTGGATTAGGTCTTAAGTGGCTTTGTGAACCTGTTTTGGCTCCAGTTCCAGTCGGCTGGTGGGAAAGTGACACTCCTGCATGTTCCTGCACATGTGAGAGACGGATTTGATTTTGTTCCCAAACCTCCCAATTCCCGGATTTCGCCGTTTTTTTTACTGCACCTCCGTCGCGGCGGCAGCTGGCCGACCGCTCCGCGGCCACGCGCCCTTTTGGGACGCGGACAGCTGGGGAGCAGAGGTCAAACTCTGAGGGTCAGAGAATGTGAGGGGGGTGAGGGGGGGTGAGGGGGGTGAGGGGGGGGGTCTATGGGTCGGATCGTTGGAAGGCTGGAAGCAGCTCCCAGGCCGGAGCCCCGCTCCGTCTTGGTGTCAAGTATAAATATGAACAAAGACAAAAATAGAAGCAGTCGGGCGCACCGACGGGCGGGTGTCGGACACAGATGAGCCGTGTTCGCTGTCATGTCGCCGCCGATGCCGATGCGCGTTCGGCAGAGCGGAGGAACAATGCCAGTCGGCGCCGCCGCTCCCGTATTTGCATGCCGCTCCGGCCCCTTCCCCCGGAGGCTCCGCAGACGGGACAAACATACGAGGCAGCAGATGAGCTCTTCACCGCGGGGGGAGGGGGGGTCGTGCAAAGGTTTGTGCTGAGGGCCGGATCAGGGGGAGTGGGCGGGGCTTGTGCTTCCTGTTTGCGACGGTGCACGGCTCGTTAAACGGCGAATGAAGATGAGGAAACGGGTAAATCGAGAATCGGGAGCCGGCGGCTGATAAGCTTATCTTAATTTGCACCAGTTTAAGAGGCAAAGCAAACAAAAAGGAGGAATTTGATTAAGTATTCCAGATAGAGACGCTTCCGGAACGGAGCGGCTCCGACGCCGTCTGTGTCAGGGAGCCTCTCCGGGAACGCCGAGACGGTCGCACGCGCGGCCTCGGACGGGGCCCGGCGGGATCCGGAATGCCGGACGTTTTGGAGGAGGTTGGGATCAGATGCTCTCCCTGCGGCTTTGGGCTGCACGGGCATCAGGAATTAAAAAATCAGCGAATTAAAGTTAGATCCGTCCGAGGATTATGGGATTAAAAGGGGAAGAGGACGGCATCAATTAACAACCCCCCCCAAACACCTTCGCCGATATTTGTTTGCGGACGTGCCGTCGGCCGCGTGGACCCGGAGCCACCGCAAATATTTGAGACTTTAACGAGAACGGGAACGAGGGACGGATTGGCGGGGGGGGCGGACCCCGTGACCTCAGCACGACCCCGATCAAATGCATCACGGACCGCCTCCTCCTCATCAGCCCTACCGTACACCGGCGCGGCGTTCCCGAGGGCCCGCCGCATGTTTACGACCTCCCTGAGGACGAGCGGACAGGCCCCGCCCACCACGCCGTCCGACCGCCTTCGACCGAGTCGCACGTGAACACAAGCGCATCCCTCAACGGGCCGGGACCGAACATCGGCCGGAGAGACGCTCGGAAAAACCCTCTCCTCCGCACGGGAGGAGAGGGAAGGGGGCTCCCAGTCCCAGTTAAACCAGTGTGGTTATTGACTCAGTCCCAGTTAAACCAGTGTGGTTATCTTCCCTAACCCACTGAAACTAGTGTGGTTATCTTCCCTAACCCACTTAAACCAGTGTGGTTATCTTCCCTAACCCACTGAAACTAGTGTGGTTATCTTTCCTATCCCACTTAAACCAGTGTGCTTATCTTCCCTAACCCATTTAAACCAGTGTGGTTATCTTCCCTAACCCACTTAAACCAGTGTGGTTATCTTCCCTAACCCACTTAAACCAGTGTGGTTATCTTCCCTAACCCATTTAAACCAGTGTGGTTATCGTCCCAGTCCTAGTTAAACCAGTGTGGTTATCTTCCCTAACCTACTTAAACCAGTGTGGTTATCTTTCCTAACCCACT
Source organism: Lagocephalus sceleratus (assembly GCA_911728415.1). Classification (NCBI taxonomy): domain Eukaryota; kingdom Metazoa; phylum Chordata; class Actinopteri; order Tetraodontiformes; family Tetraodontidae; genus Lagocephalus; species Lagocephalus sceleratus. Next base: position 1,004,545 of record CAJVRN010000174.1, read on the forward strand.
TAAACCAGTGTGGTTATCGTCCCAGTCCTAGTTAAACCAGTATAACCAGTCTGTGTTGTTGGGGCATTTGTCTCCCTGATGTGTGACTTTAGGGGTCATTAAGGGTGCGGGGGGGTCGGGGTGGGGGGGTCCCTCACATCCATCCGGGTGTCCAGCCCCTCTCAGGTCTGGGGGGGGAGCACTGGGACAAATGCCTCGGCACCTCCGGTGTCGGACCACCCCGGAGGAGGAAGCTGTGAATCCCGGCCCCTCCAGGAAGCTCGTCCTCGGCGGTCGGGGAGGATCCGACGCCGCTGGCGTGAATATCCCCCCCCCCCACCACCACCACCAGCCCTCCCGCCCCCCCGGCTGGGCGGGCACCTCCGGCCCCGCCGCCGTGCTCCGCTCCCCTCCGGGATCATGTTTATTAGACCTGATGTGTGTAAAGTGGCGTGCGGCGCGCGCAGCTGAGCGAGAGAGCAGCGGAGCCAAACCGCGCTTGACACCGCCGCCTCACGCGGAAAGGCGGGAGTAAATAAAATTCCGGCGGGAAGGAAAACGCGCAATCATGATGCGGGTGGGGGGGGCGTCGGGAAGCGCTCGCTCTTCGCCCGGGCTGCGTCCTCTCCCGTTAACCATTCCTTCATGGTTAAGGATTGACCTGCGGAATGTGCAGCAGCCAGCTTAAACCCCCCCCAAACCCCCCCCCACGCCCCCCAACGCCCCCCCCCCCAACTCTAAATGTCAGTTTTCACAATATCCATGCCGTCCTTCGGCATGACTGAATTCTCCGAGGCGGGAAGGGAAAAGATGCACGGAAATGCCGGACTGAATCTCTGGAAAAGCGCTGCCTCGCTGGAGATCAAAGGGAGACAAAGATAACCGCGGCTTTGATCTGCTCGCGGCTTTGATCTGCTCGTTCTTGGAAGACAATGGGAGGAGACGAGGTCCCTCCGTGAACGTTCCCTTTGCTCCGAGCGCTGGGAACGCCTCCCAGCAGCGCGGGCATTCAGGTAGTGGGAGGGAGCGGTCACCTGATCCGGAGGAAGTCTGGACCCGCGGTTTTCCCAGAGATTCCGTGCGAAGGCCGCGTCCGTCAAGGCAGCCGACGGGAGGGCCGATGGAAGGGCCTCGTTCGGAGAATGTAATTTTCTCATGGCTCGCCAGTAATTAACCTCCGAACAATGAGGCATTGGAAGCACCACAGACACAATTCCGAGCCCGGCGTTTTGTTTAAAAGCCGGAGCTATATGATCGGCTGCTGCGGCGGGGAATGGCGCTAAAAAAAAAAAAAAAAAAAAAAAAGGGAGGCAGGATTGGACTTTATCTTCGGCGGAGGCTTTTCTTTCTTCTGCTTTCTGCCTGGTTTTTATTCAAAACTGCTGTTTCTTCACTTCTGCTGAATTGGGTTTTGTTCCTGGTTAATTCCGGCCCGTCTCAGTGCCGGGCTCGTGGGAACCGCTGCGATCGCTTACAATCACTTCAGTCAAACACCTGGGAGATAATTGACTGAGCTCCGGTCAGCCCGCTTTCTCTCCTTCCCACTCCCTCGCTCCGCTCCCCGGCTGCTCACAATGGAGACAAAGAGCACTGGCGCAAAAAAAAAAGAAAGATCGGAATCGCTGAATCCATTCACGGGCGCTCCGGCGGGGAGACGGTCCGAGGAGCCAAATTGCCGTGCCCCAGTCTGGGCCTGGCCAATGCGGAAGCGCGCGGAGCGGTTTGTCTGAGCCTGGCAGCCTCGGAGGAGGCGCTGGAGGCCGGAGACGGGAAGATGAATCCATTATGTTCCCTTTCTCTCCCCCCACACGCGCTTCCAGACCTCGATTCCGCACCGAGAACCTGCAAATCGGCGGATTTGCATCCAGTAATCTTTTATTTATGTGGAATTTCGCACCTTGTTTGGGAGATTTCCCAGCAGGAACCTGGAAGAGTCCCCCAGTCGGAATGACCTTTGACCTAGAAATAAATCGGCCTTCTATTCCCTGTGAGGACTTCGGAATTTTACCTGAACCTGTGAATGGAAAAGCCAGTTCAGATGGGTGGACCTGAAGAATCCGGATCCAGACGGCGGAGGCGCTCCTCATCAGGATCAACGCCTTTGACCTTTGACCCCCACCAGCCCCTCTCCGACCCCATCAGTCCCCGTGTTTCAAAAGATTCCCAAAATTCCGGAATGCGGTGAAAACGACTGCAGCCGTGGAGGATATTCCCTCATGGAAGTGTATCCGGGATCCTAAATGTCACGCCAAGCGTCAGACCCAACGTTGGCACGACGGCGGACGCGTGCGGGAGACGGGAGCTCCCGTTACGTTCCCGGGAGCAGGCGAACCGTGGAAATGTCAGCGGGAGGCCGCGGGGGGCATCAACAGTATCTCGATGATCCCCTGGAACATCAGCGCTCGTTGCCCACTTCAATTATCCCGCGGCGCCATCACGCTGGCTGCCCCCAGATTTGATGGCTCACATTCCCGCCGGAGGAAGGCGAGGGGACGGCGGACTAATCATTTTCAAATTAGCGCACGGCGGCGGCAGGAGCGACCATTAAAATCCCGCCGCCGTTCGTCATCATACAGTATCTGGTCTTTACAGTGGCGGTTAAACACCCGCGCGTCCTCGGCTCATTATCCGCTGGAAGTGTTCATTATGGAACAATCCGCCGCCGCCGCCTTATCGGCGCACGCAACTTGAATTTGCGAAATTTTCGTGTTATTGACTCGCTAATCTCGTTCAAGGTCGCGATCCGCCATAAATAAAATCCACAAAACGGAACCTTGTAAACAACGGCGGACTGAGGCGACCCCTTATCTCCCGCTCGCCAGCGCCGCCGCTCTCGTACGTATAGGAGAAGCGATTTATCTTCCCGTCCACGCGGCTGCCCCCTGACGGCGGCGGCGGACGGCCCCGCCCCCCCCCTCCCCCTGCCCGCGGGGCCGGGCGCCGAACTCGGGGTAATTACCGCCAGCTGATGGAAACGCCGGCGGAGACGTGGCGCAGTTCCTACGGCGGCGGCGCCTCCGTGATCCCGCTCCCGTCCTCCCCGCCCGACGACGTCGCTGTAATTGCAGCCCAGTGTCGCCTGGTAACCATGGCGACGAACCCGCGGGTCGGCGGCGGGAACAGATGCGGGCGATAGCCGCGTCACGCGACCGCCGCGGCCTCCTTCCCGACCCTGCCCGGTCCGCTTTGAGGTGGCGGTGACGGGAGCGCCTCCGATTGGACGGCGCAGCCGGAGCGAGCGTTCCTGGAGCGGTCGCAGGAGTGGTCGTCGTCGGGGACAACTGCGGGGGGTGTTTAGAGCCCGTCCCCGCGCCGCCAGCCGATCTCAGCTATTCCGTACATCCCTTTGAGCCGTCGTCCTGGAGTCTTCGGGAGCGTGCACATGCGAGCGCTCCCAGTGTAACCTACTCCGGTTACAGCTGAGAGTCTTAACACCCTGACCCCCCCACCACACACACACACACACACACACACACACACACACACACACACACACACACACACACACACACACACACACACACACACACACACACATCACACACACTTATAATGATGTCATGACAGCACCACGGACATTTCCATGGAGTTGTCCGAAGGGCCCGTTTGTCCCAGTAAATCCCGTCCCCCCTCTGTCCCAGTACAACCAGTCCATTTACTCCCTCTTGGTATCAGTGTCGCTCGGGTTCGAGCCTCGTGGAGCTTCGATGTCGTCCTGGAATGTTGAGATGATAATCTGACGGAATATGAACAGATTAGCTTCCGTCACATTAAAACATTTTCCAGATCACGTTCCTCCTGCTGGAATTAGGAACCTGAAACATTACACACACACACACACACACACACACACACACACACACACACACACACACACACCATTGTACATCTATCTTTGTCAGGACTTTCATGGTCATGCTGTGTTATCCAGCCCTTTACCCTGACCTCTGACCTCTGACCCTAAACTAAACGGAATTCTGACCCCATCCTGAAAAAGTCCAGCCTAAATGTCCTTACTTCCCAAAAATGTCCCTGGAAGTATTCTGGTCCTGGAAGTGGGGTGAGGAGGCCCCTGACGTTCCTCTGAATTATTCCTTTTTTCCCTCCGTCTGAATTAATGCTTTAATCTCTCCGTCTTTGTTGCGTGTGTGTCGGGGATTATACTTCCCAGTTTTCCTCCACCTGCTCCCGTCCGGGGAACTTTCACCTCCGTCTTCTTTCTGCCGTTCCCGTCTTTCCCCCGAAGGCTCCGTTCTGCTGCCTCCGCCCCCCCAGCACAAAGAGAGCATCGCTGTCCTTTAATGCCAGATTATCTTCAACGGCGGGATTAAGAGATTACGTCCTTTCATGGGCGCTCTTCTGTTCGCCGCTCCCTTCATCACCTCCGCCATCGCTCCGCTCCCCTTTCACCTCCGCCCGTCCAAACACCCGAGTCTTCCTCTTCGGCTCCCTCCTGCGTTCCCTCTCTAATTCATCCCGTTTCTGAATTTAAAAACTTTCCAGGCCCCCCCCCCAAACCCCCCCTCGGCCGGTGTTATGAATGATGGTGCGGATGGGTAATGATGTCCTGCGTTGGTGGGGCCATTACAGGAGAGGAACTTCATTCTCCCGTTGTTAATTAATTGCTTCATTCTTAGTGGGAGTAATAAAAACGCTATTAAGTAAAATACCTCCATCATTAACGCAACTTTGCTAATATGGCCATCAGCGGGGCTCGATAAACAAACGCCGCGGCGTCGTACGGCTGCGCGGGGTAATTAAAAATGCGCCGTCATTAATTATGTCGGATGGGAGATCGTCCAATGAGGTCCTTCCCGCTGTTTACCTGCAGGACGGGAATGAACGCAGCAAAGACGTCGCCTGTGAGTGCGCGAACGCGGAGGGGGGAAGTTTCGGAAGTTTTGCTTTGATCTTTGATCCGCGGCGGGTTTTCATCTGTTTTTCACGGATCGTCTCGTCCTCCTTTTGACAGGAGAGGGGGATCTTTTCCAAACAAACCTGCTGTTGAGCGACTTCCAGAGCCGCCTTCCTTTATATGCTAATGATTTAGCGTGGGTAATTACGGAGGCGGGACCGTCACCTGGAATCCCGACAGATGAAAGCAGGTATTCCTGCGAACAGCAGTAAAAGTGTTCCGGGTCCCGTAAAGCAGTAAAGCAGCCGTCGGGTTAAATATCTGCTATCGCGGCTTGTGTAAACACGGGCGCTCGGGCAGTAAAAGACGATGCTAATCGTAGCACCTTTGGAAGCGCAGTGGAAGATTTTCGCAGGCACGTTGCGCAACTCCTCCCTGGCAGTCGGACAGCGTGGAAGATTCCACACCGGTGCAGCGACGCGTGGCGGAGTCGCGCCGATCTCTGAGCCGGACTTCGGCGAACACTTACGAACTGGAGTTTTCTACTTACTCAACCTGTTAGCTTTCACGGATTAGCAATGGTCCCAGTTAGCCTCGCGCTGGGGTCGGTGGTTTTAAGATCAAAGCCCGTCAGAGGTTGGCTTTTATCTCCCCCTTTAGCTTTAGCCGCGGTCGCTACGCTAACAGCCTTTATAGACCCCCCCCCACGAAGAAAAGCGCTAAATCTCAGGAGAATTCAGGGTTCAAAGGTCAAACGCGCTCTCCCCGACACCTCCCCACCCAAGCCGCGAGCCCGGGCCGAGCTTTCATCCCGCAGCCCGCCGTTTACGAGGCGAGATAAGGCCGCCGCGCGCCCATTGTTGCGACCGCCGCGACCCCAAACACGCGAGGTCATCTCGGCCATCTCCCATTGTTCGGCCGCGGAATATCGAGCCCGCTCGCAAAAACCGGCCTTGCGCTGATCGTTAAGACGAGCCGCCCTCCCGCCCGCGTAAACGAATCCTGGCGGAGCGGGCGCGCCATCCCGGACGCCGCTAAGCGAATAAGTCGGCGGCTGCGAGCGGCGGCTAAGTGGGTTAGCGCGTAAATAAATGAATAAGGTAACAAATTAGTGTTTAAGTGAGTCGGCGCGTAAATAAATAAACACGGGAGCGAGTTTTCCGAGGCCGGGAAGCCGGCGCCCCGGAATGGGAAGCGAGCAGGAGCCTTTGAGGACATGGCGGCGTTCCCCGGCGCCCGGGCGGCGAGCGTCATATTTCCTGGTGTACGGATGACGCGCCAATTATTTCTTAATTACGTGCATCATCTGGACCGCAGCGGCCAACGCCAGCGCTGATTAATCCTGTTTATCGTGGCGGCGGTGACGGTCCCAGCGGGCGCGCCGCGCCGCTGAGCACGCCGCGAGCTTCCCGGGGAGGAGGAGGAGGAGGAGGGGGGCGGCGGTGGCGGGATCGGCGCTTCCTGCGGCGTCCGCCCGGAGGAGGGCGGGGGGGTCAACGAGGGTGCTGCGGACGTGCGTCACGCGCGACGGCCGTCGGGTGTCTCGGCTTTCCCGGCGGGGCGCGCTCCGGCGCCGTCGGGGGAAAAGGTGATGATGCGCTCGCTTTTCTTGTCCCGTCAGGAATTTTTCCAGGCTCCTGGTTGGACGCCCGGATGCTGGCGGCGTGGAGGAATCGCAGGTTCTCCGCACTTTCACCCCCGCGCTCGCTTTTCTTTCTCTTCCCTCAATTCGCCCGAGCTTGTTGACGCTTTGATCTTCCTTCATCTCGGCCCGTCAGCGCCACGCCCGCTTCACTCTCTCTCACGGGCGACCTTTGACCTTTCCGGGCCCCCGCCGTCTTCGTGATGCAGCGGGAATCGGCGCGCAAATGGAAAAGAAGGCGGCGATAAAATCGGTTTTATTGTACCGTGAGGATCTTTCCAGGTCTGCGGTGGCGCTCCCGTATGCGGGCGGAGGGGAAAAACAAAACAGGGAAAAAACCCAAAAAAACGCGTTTGGCGTGCATTTTCCGCAGCTCCTTCTTTTCATTGCTCGGAATAATTAGACTGCAGTCCGGACTCAGGGGTGTTGTGTTTCTGCTCGTGTTTCCGTGATACAAAAGGAAAAACAGAAACCGGTTCTGCTGTTCCAGAAATTTCTACCTGCGCCCGCCGCCGCCGCCGCCGCCTCCTCCCCAGCGCTGTTTTATCGTGGCGTTCCGCCGGGCGCCGTGCACTTCAGCTGACCTAATTCTTCCCTGGCGCTCCTCCAGCGCTGAGAGTATTTATAAGGACTCAAGGTATCCGACCGCCGCGGTATTCCAGAAACCAGGTAGCATCTGCCGCGTTCCGTCTGCGGCGGCGAGGGCTGGGTTTCGCCCGAACGTTCGCCACCGAACAGATTTGTTGTTTTTTTTGGGTTTTTTTTTTTTTTTTTTTTTCCGCTTTGGGTTTGAGCGGCGAGGCGAGCGGGAGCGGGAGCGGTCCGGAAGCCCCGCCGCGGCGTTCGGAAGCTAGCCGTTAGCCACTCGGAATTTCCTGATTTGACGGCGCCGCACGGGCGCGGTAGCCGCGAGCGAATCATTTGTCTGTGTCGCAGCTCAACCATAAAATTGGATTCTTAATTTGTCGTATTTTTATGAGGAATTTTCGTTAACTTTTAATGCGGCTGCTGTTCTGTTGCTCCGGAGTTGCTGCTCATGCTAATGAAGCAATTGTCGGCTTGGTTAATGCTCGGATGAGCGGTTCCCGGTTTTCCAGGCTGCCGCTTGTTTACAGATTCAAATGAACTTTCTCAGTCCGACGAGCGTTTTTTTTTTTTTTTTTTTTAACGTGACCTTTCGCCGCGACAGCCGACGCTCCGGCGTCTCCTCTCCTCCCTTTGGCGTCGACTCCAAGACCGTTTGTTCCGAAAGCGTTCCCGACGGGCATCGCGCTATCGGGAGCCAGCAGGAGGACCGCTGGGTCCAGCTGCGGGAGCTTTTCCCGCAGCGGTCAGCGAAACAGGCGTGAGATCTGGGAAAACACGGAGAGGAAGTCGGAACGATCGTCGCGGCAACGGCGGGAATAAAAAGAAGCAAAAAAAAACTGGGATGAATGTCCCAAATTAATCCTGAATTAAAAGTGTCCAGATGCTCGGACAGATTCAGTCGGGAGTCGTGACGCGCAACAAAGTGATATGAATCACCCCCCCTTCCACACACACACACACACACACACACACACACACACACACACACACACACACTCACACACACACACACGCACACACACTCACACACACACACACGTGGCTGCTGCGATCTCGGAGGACTGATGACACAATTTATAGAAAAAGGAAAAGGAGACGGCGGATCGAGAGGAAACAAACGACGTTCCGCTCGCAGGATCCGTCTCCGCGTCTTTGAACATTCCCGCCCGGATCTGAGGCTTCCGCCGTGTTGAATATTCCAACAGAGATTATAATCTGGATTAGCCTCGTCAGCTGACTCCACAGACAATTCCTCCCTGTTCGGGGAAGGAATGTTGAACAAATGTGGGATTACAGTCGGATCCCAGAGAAGAAAATACATCTTTCTTTGATGTTCTGGAAATTTCCCATTTCTGGCGCTTTGATCTCAAAGGTTCCTTGTTTTCCTGGCCGACATCAGAACCCTCTCAGGAAGTTGTCGTCTTCGGGAATCATCGGGTGTGAACAACTTTTCTCACCCTTGCTTATAGCCCCCCCCCCCCCCCTCGGAGACGTGTCACCTATAGGAGCTGTTAGGCGCCAGCGCGGCGTGAAAGCGGCGCCCGGGGTCACCGGACCGCCATCCCGTCCTTCCAGGGATCCTCGTCCCGCCCCGCCTCGAACCGCGTTCCTGCGAAGGAGCTCTTTCATTGTTCCGCCGCGGTGAACATCAAAGGGGTCAGAGGTCAACGAGAACAAAGGGAAAACCGCGAGTTTGCGTCTATTTTTAGCGTCCGCCGTCTTCATCGGCGTGACGGGAACAATCAGATAAGCCGCTCGAGTCGCGCGCCGCTTCGGGAGGAATCGGCACGAGCGTCTCCCCCCCCCCCTTCCCGCCGACGGATGGGGCGTTGCGCAACCGCCGGCGCCCCCCGGCGCACGCAGGTACGCCGCATCCGCCGCTGCCCACGAAACGGCGGCCGGGCGCCAGCGGGGTCGCGACCGAGCTCCCCGGCGGTTTCCCGGGGACCGCGGGACCCTGCCCGGCCGCCCCGGTCCATCTGGGCTCGGTGAGGTCACCGCACACGCCACCTGCTCGCCGCCGCGGCCCTCCGCGCGGCGCCCGCCAACCTGTCGACGGTTGGGGTGGGCGGAGCCAAAAGGGGGGGGGGGCATCAACACGGATTAAAACGTTAATTTAAAGGTGGGGGGGGGGGGGGGTAGGATTATGAGATTAAAAATCTGAGATGCCTGGCTGCCCCCCCCCGTGGCCCCCCCCCCCCCCTGTTTGAAGTGTCCACACCGCCCCTGTTGTCGTCGCCGGTGTTGCCGCAACACGTCCTGTTGACAGTGCACACAAGCCGCCACCTGTCCCTGTTTAATGGACAGAAACGTCTCCGGATAATCCCAGAATCCCGATTACAGCCCTCCACTCCCGCTCCCTCTCTCCCTCACGCGCTCCTCTCCTCTTTTTTCCACGCACGCGTTCTTTTATTCCGTTTATTCGCCTTTATTCTTTTGCGCACAAACCGGAGCACGCGCCGCGTCCCCGCTAGTTTTTGCGCACAGATGGATCAAGGCGGCGTTTCTCTTTCTTTTTTTTCTCCCGTCTTGCGTGCGTGCGTGCGTGCGTGCGTGCGCGCTGGCCCCGCCCCCCCGGCCCGCGCGTCAGCGGCGGAGCGGCGTGGAGCGGAGTCACTCCCCTGCCTACTTTTAATAGCTTTGTCATGTGATGGAAAGCAGTTGTAAGACAGGTGCCCTCGGTTCACTCTCGGCGAGGGGCAGCAGTTGCGAGCGCGAGTGCGGCCGGGAAGCGCGTGTGGATTTCCTTCTTTTTTTTTTTAAACTTGGTTTTCTTCTTTTTTTTTTTTCATCCTTTTTTCCTCCTTTAATTTTTTTTTTTTTTTTTTTTTTTTTTTCGGTTTGAGAGCCCGGACCGTCATTCAGGGGCTGGATGGCGTGGGACAGGTGTAACCAGGACTCGGTGTGGAGAGAATTAGAGGTGAGCATCCCGAAGCTTCTCTCAACCTCTGGACTTTTTCCTTTTTTTTTTCCCCCCTCCTGGAATCACGGACCGCGGCGCGCCGCCGCCGGCGCGTAGCGCGCGTCTGGACCCCCGGCTGAGGATGCAGGGGGGGGCACACACACGCACCACAGGAATATAAGCCCAGCGGAGTGCGGGATCCCCCCGCTCGGTCCGGGTCGGGGCGTAGTTGAGGCGCGCGCGGGCTCCGGGACCCTCCACAGGCTCGTCGCGGCTCCGACATGTCCGAAAGTCAGGTACCTCTGCCGAGAGCCGCGAGCCCGCGTCGATGCGGCGCGGGTCGCCTCCAGGTGCGCACGCTCGCCTCCGTGCGCAGGAGCGCCGGACCGGGGGTCCGTCCGTGCCCGCGTCCCCCGGCCCCGGGGGGGGGCGCAGCCTCCGGACCCGGACCCGCTCCTCTCGAGATCTGCCTCGGCCGGCTTTGATCCTCGTTTTCGTTTCATCGCCGTCGTGGTGACAGTCCAGCACATCAAAGGGACCCCCCCCACCTCCTTACCCCCCCCAACCCCCAACCCCCCCGGGTTTGGCGTCCTGGCTCCACTTGGATCTGCGTGCAGGACCTCACACCGATGCGCGGGGGAGATTTTCACCGACGCGGCTGCACGTTTGCAGCGGGGAGAACGTGAGGGGGGGGCGACGACTGGGGGGGGGGACGAAGACGACGGGGGGGGATTCAGCGGATGTTTTCATCCAGAGGCTCCGCACGCACGCACACCCCCCATCACCCCCCCACCCCCCGCTCCCTGACCTGCGTGATGAGAACGCACAGAGGGGGGAGAGGGGGGAGCTGTCCCCCCGGAGCCCCTCACCCCCCCCTCGCCCCCCCCCCTCCGCGGAGCTGGTGCGTTTTTGCGCGGTGCGTGCGTAACCGAGCGGCGCGCCGCTGGAGCCTCACCTGGCCGCTCCGCGCCGCCGGGTGACGCCGGAGCTCCGGCGGCCCCCCAGCCCTCCCCCCCCCCCTGGGGGGTCCGCCCCCCCCTCACCCCCCACACCCCCGGCTCGGTGACGGGTTTGTTTTGGAGTGCTGGTGTTAATGGTGGCAGACAGACTCTCGGCTGGAGTGTGAGCTGCAGCTGCAGTCACGCTGCCCCCCCCCTCTCCAACCGCCCCCCCGCAGGAAACCTGCACTTTCTCCACTCTTTTATTATTCATCCTCCGCTCTGACCCTCTGAAAACACGAACTGCTCGACGGTTCCAGGTTCAGAAGCCCCCCCCCCCGGCCCCCCCCTCAGCCTCAGAGGCATCAGTGAAGATGATGGTGATCTGTGTGGGGGGGGGGGGGGCAGCTGTCACACACAGGCTCCATGACAGAGAAGTGGCGGGCGCATGCCCAGCGGGGGGCCCTCGCCGCGCTCACGTGCCCCCCCCCCAGCGGCGTGGAGGCCGGTCCGGTGGGTGTTGGGGCGTGCGGTCCTGTAACGGCGGTCTCCTTGTCCCCCCCCCCCAGTGTGCTGCCCTGGTGGGCGAAGACCAGCCCCTCTGCCCCGACCTCCCCGAACTCGACCTCTCCGAGCTGGACGTCAGCGACCTGGACGCCGACAGCTTCCTGGGCGGTCTCAAGTGGTACAGCGACCAATCGGAGATCATCTCCGCTCAGTATGGCAACGAGGCGTCAAATCTGTTCGAGGTAAGCTGGGGGGGGGTCTTCGCCCGCCGCCGCTTCCCGCTCCGCTCCGGGTTCTGGGAACGTCGGAGGAATAAAATCTGTTGTTTGATGATGACGTCTGTCAGCACCAGGGAACTTTGTCAACCTTTGAGTTGTGGTGGATGCTGAATGTGTGTGTGTGTGTGTGTGAGTGTGTGAGCGTTTTGTGTGTGTGTGTGTGTGTGTGTGTGTGTGTGTGTGCGTTTGTGTGTGTGTGTGGTGTGTGTGTGCATGTACATGTGTGTGCATGTACATTTGTGTTTGCATGTGTGTGTGTGCAAGTGTGTGGTGTGTGTGCAGGTGTGTGGTGTCTGCGTGTATGTGTGTGCATGTGTCTGTGTTCTTGTGTGTGAGTGAGTGTGTGTGTGTATGTGAGTGTCTGTGTGTGTGTGGTGTGTACATGTACATGTGTGCGCGTGTGTGGTGTGTGTATGTGTGCATGTATATGTGTGTGCGTGTGTGTGTGGTGGCATGTATGTGTATGTGTGTGTGCGTGTGTGTGTGCGTGTGTGTGTGCATTTGTGTGTGCTGGTATTTATGTGTGTGTGTGTGTGTGTGTGTGTGGGGGCGGGGGTAGTTGTACTGACTGTTGTTTTGCGGAGGCGTGTTAATTAACACGCTACGGTGACGGACAGCCGTATACAAACACGCTTTATCGCGGCCGGAGCAGGAAAACGGGCAGATGATCCGATAATCTGCCGGGACCTTTGTCCACGACGCCACCATCGTTATCGGAGCAGCGCTCCGCACATCTGACGGAGCGCTACGCTGGAAAAACGGGATTGCAACACCCAAAGGCTGAAGTGTAAAACTTTCAACTTTGCTCCGGCCGACTTCCTGTTGTCGCTCGGTGACAAACGAAGTCCACCTGGGGGGGCGGGGGGGGGGTGGAGGTGGGGTGGAGGTGGGGTGGAGGGGGGGGGGATCTGGGCCGGAGCCATAAAGCTGTCGGCGTTGGAGGCCGACTTCCAAGTCCCCCTGAAGCCTTTATCAGTACAGAGATAGACGAGGAAGACCGAGATTGGACGGTTGAGCCTCGCCTCAGGAGGCTGGTGTGTGTGTGTGTGTGTGTGTGTGTGTGTGTGTGTGTGTGTGTGTGTGTGTGTGTGTGAGTGTGAGTGTGTGAGGCCTCGTCCCAGACTCACGTTTTCAGGGTCTGCGTGTCGCCCCGGCCCTCTCAGTGGTCTTGTGGGCAACAGTTGATAACTCTGGATTCTTTCCGTCACCGTTTTCAGCTTCTATTTTTATCGACACCTCGGCCGAAGGAGTCCGATCGCCCGAACGCACCGATCGTAAACGCGCTCGGGACGACCGTAAAGTCATTTTGAGAACGATAAACGATAAGAGCGATAAAAAGCTGCACTGAGGTTTCAGGTAAACTTCAAATACATCAGCAGTTAAACGGAGCACTTGTGTAAATATACTGAGGGGCAGAGTGTGTGTGTGTGCGTTTGCGTGTGTGTGTGTGTGTGTGCATTTGCGTGCGTGTGTGTGTGTGTGTGTTTGTCATCTCTGGAGGTGAATAAAAACACCACGTGTGTCATTTTAAAGCACCTGCTGGTGACCAGCGTCCGCTCACACAGGCGAGGCATGTGTGAATAGACATAGCATGAGAGACTATGGTGGTAGCCCCCCCCCAGCCACACACACACACACACACACACACACACACACACACACACACACACACACATCTACCCCCCCAAAGTTTCAGCGCGCCACATGAAGTGTTCAGTTCGCTGTGTTGCAGGGCCCGGCTAATCCCGCTTAATCTGACAGGGGAAAGTTTGAAGTTCGCTTCTCGGCGAAGGATCAGAAAGCTGCGGCTGTACTTCCTGCCCCCCCCCACACACACACACACACTCACGCACACACACACACACACACACACACACACACACACACACCCTTTGAGAAGCGGCCGTTCAGCTGCTGGAGATTAAAGAATGCTTCGTCCGTGTTAGCGGCCCGTGCTGCCGTCGTCCTCTTATGTTCCGCGTCCACGTAACGGACCGGAGCAGTTTTACGGGGGGGGCAGGTAGCAGCTGCGTGCAGCTGTCGCCCCCCCACCTCGCTCACGCCAAATGGTCCCGCCGGGCGTTTGAGCCCGCTATCGAGCGACGTTGACACAAAGCTCCGCTGCTCTCTGCTTCTCAGACCAACAGATGCAAACTCAAGATCCTTGGTTCCGTTATTCCGGGTGAGGGGGGTGTTTGTAGGTTTTCCGGAATGCAGACCCCCCCCGATGGGCCAGCGCCACCTGCTGGTGAGGAGGGCTGGGAGTCAGGCGTCAGGTCGTCAGATCGTCTTACTGATGTGTCCCAGTGTAAGACAAACTCTAAACCTGGCTCGATAATTAACAGTTAGCAGCTATTTTCTGTTTTGTGTGTGTGTGTGTGTGTGTGTGTGTGTGGGGGGGCGGTGTGTGTATGTGTTTGTACCACACACTGAAATCACATGCTGTCCTCTGGCTGGCCTTTTTACTCCATTCGCTGCCACTGGTCAAACTGTTCCACCATGAAATGTGAAGAATTATAGACACACACACGCACACACTCACTCACTCACACACACACACACACGCACACACACACACACACACACACACACATAGCAGCTCGCCTTCCTGGGACAGCGTGTTTGACACCTCTTCAAACTGGCCGACAGCGAATGCCCGCCTTCTATTTCGGGCTGCAGTTGTTGGGGGGGGGGGGGCGCTCCAACAAGTTCCCAGTGTCCTGCCAAAGATAACCACGGCGAGGCGTGACCCGGTGGCCGCGCACGGTCGCCGCGGTTCTGGAGGTCCTCTATTGATAGACGCGGGGACACGGGGGGGACGAGGGGACGAGGGGACGGAGGGACAAGGGCAGGAGGAGTCACGTTTTAGCGGGACGCTCGTCTGCCGCTCCACGAAGGCGCCCGTCGGCGTTCCCGATGGTCCTGGAAAGGCCTTGATCCGAACCTTGAAAGTCATTGGGTGGGTTCCTCGGAGGGCGTGCCGATGGAGCAGACAGGAAGCGGCAGATGGGTGAGGCGAGGCTCCGCCTCCCCGCAGATTGCCAGATAAAGGTTACGGGCTTCGCAGGCGGTAAAACAAGATCCGCCGGCTTAAGGCATTACCCGCGCTCGCGCTCCCCCGCGAACGCCGCGCCGGGGACGCCTCGCTCGTCCCGCTCGTCCCCGCCCACCTCGCCATCCAGCACGCCGCCTCCGCCTCTGTGCGTCTTTGGACAGATGCCGGGCTCTTCCTGGGATCAGACGGCGTCTTCAGAGCGCTTTGATGACATGTTGCTGAAGATTAGCTCGCCCCCACTTGTTGGCGAAAGTCGTGCGCGCACGTGCGCAGGGGGGGCGAGGCCCGTGTTGTCGCCGCTGCCCGCCTTTATTTTGCAAATTTATGCTGACATTTGAAAGTCGGAGCGGTTCAGCGTTCCAGCAGAGGGGGTGGGAATTATCATATTCCCGGCACAAAACGCTCCTCGGCGTTCCCGGCGCTCCCGCCGCCCTCTCTTTAGCCACGTCGCTGCGTTGTTCGAGCTGTCTGACGGGAGACGTCCTCCGTCGCCAGCGGCGACGTCGGGGGCTGTTCGGAGCGGTCCGGATGAGCGGGAGCGCCGCCTCGTCTGTCAGTTCCACTCCACAACAAGAGATCTGAGCCCGGCGTTCCGCAACGCCGCGGGCTCCTTTCCCGCCCTTCCGAAGGCTGTTTGTTGCAGGCGGGCGGTTCTGGCCTCGGCGGTCCGGGAGGAAGGGGGAATGTTGTGGAAGGTCCCTCTGGGACCGTTGGGAGAAAGAGCATCCGCACAGACGGCGCGGAGTGTGGGAAGGCTAAGATTAGCCGCAGCCGCTGGGCGTCGGTGTCACGTCCGCTTCTGATCCGAGTCCGAGCCGCTGTCACGCCGCTAACGCCGTCTTCCTTATCCGCTCCCAGATCTGGGACAGGCCTGGAACGATTCCGGCGTCCGGGCACGTGCGCCTGACTCCGCGGCGGTCGGAGGGAATCCCGGACTTCCTGTGCCAAAACAATGACGATGATTTACAGCGTGGGTTTAATCCTGCTGAATTATTTAACCCCCGACTTTCTTCTCTTGTAAATTCGTCTTTTACGGCCCTCCGGGGTCGTCCACTCGGAGAAATTGTGTTTAACCTCGGAGCTAGCTTCCAGAGCTCGTGCTAGACGTCGGCGGGATTCGGCCGTCCGTCTCTTTAATCCGGGATTCATTAATCCCTCACCTCAACGCAGCCTAACTGGAAAACCACCAGGAAGATGAAGCTGAGTGGAGCCTCCCAGTCTGGGGGGGTGGGGGGGGGAGGTGGGGGGGGTTAGTCCTGATGGGATGTCCCTTAAATCAATCATTGATCTGGCCCCTCCCCCATCCCGGCATTCCCAGCGGACCTCCGTCTCCGCTGATGGAGGCGCCGCTGGCCCCGGCTGATCCCGGGCCCTGATTCCCGTCACACCGGTGGCCCCCCCAATCCCCCCCCGCGTGTAACCGAGACGCGCCCCGAATGGCGGCGCTTCCTGGCCAGACACAACAGCCGCATCACTTCCTGCGGCGTGAGTCGGGCGGGAGGGACTATTTTTAGCACCTGGGGTAATCTCGACTGAGAGCCTTTCAGGGCCGTTTCGCTCAAACGTGGCCAAAACAGTGAGCCAATAATCCACCCCCGACTCTTATTTACTCACACGCGCTCTCGGCAATATGCCGCAGCGGCGCCGAGGAGCCAGAGCGACCCTCGTTGACGGCGGAGACGGCGGAGAAGGGCGCTTTTGTTCCCGCTCCGAAGCGAGAGAGGGAAAACGAACGACGGCGGGCGCGCCGGTCGGGCGGTCGGTAGGGACTGCGGGCGCCTCGGGGGCGTTTGCTTCTGCTCTGGGTCGGGGGCGTCGGGGATCTGGCGCTCCCCTTCCCCGGAATGAGGGGCGTGGCTCTCCCGCGTGGGCGTGGGCGTGGCCACCCGGGAGACGTTCCCTCGTGAACGCCGTCTCCCGTCGTTTGAGGCCGAGCGTGCGCGTCGCCGTGCCGACGCTCCCTCTCCCAGGGTTGTTTTTCAAGAACAACGGGGGCCGGTGATTTCGCCGGGGGGGGGGGCGCGGAGGCCGGGGGGGTCTGGAGCCGCGCTTGTCGGAGCCGAACACGTGAAGCAGCGGTTCTCCCCGCTCCGGTTTGTTCTTAAGAGCTTTGTCATCCAAGCAGAAAAAAAGCCTCCTCCGTTCTAACGAAGTTTTATGATGTGCCCTGCATGCTTAGAGCTGCAGCTTATTCCCCCCCACCCCCCCCCCCACCCCCGCCCCCCGAAGCATTTAAGTCCACCCGGGCCCCGAGCAGCTGAAGAGGCTCTCCGAGGCTCCGCTGATGCATGAGGGACGGGATGCTTGGATGACTCACTCGCCAGCCAATCGCCTGGACCAGCGCTCAGGCTTTTACGCATATTTGATGAGCGGAAAACTGGGCCTCCACTTTCCCCCAAAAACCGGAGCGAGCGCGCTTCGCTAAAAATTGCAGCGGAAAGAGGAAAGTCGTGCGGCGGCGGCGGTGGCGAGGGGGGGAGAGGCCCGCAACGCCGCGATCGCTCCGCGTTTCCCGGCCGGGCCTTCATCGCCTCCGTGTCGCGGGCGGAGACCCTCGCCGTTGAGAGGCTGTCAACTGCGGGTTCGAGAGAGTCGGGGGGGGGGGGGGGGTCACGCCGGTTCGGGTTGGCGGCTCCTTTGATGTCTTTCATCTGCTGCCTGTGAAGATAGCCGCTCCCTCTGAAGTCCGCCGCCGTCGCCGCCGCCGTGGTAGACGCGCGGGGGAAACCGGAGGAGGGGTTGGGGGGGGGCAGGATAAGAGGGCCCGCCTCCTGCCGCCGGGGGGCGCGCGCAGAAGTCAAGGTAAAAGATAATGCATTTATTTAGCAATCAGCAAATAGCTTTTATGCGGCGGTAAGTGGCGGCGCCTGCGAGGCCGTGATAAGATCGTTTGCTCTCAGGTGTTTCCTGTCGCACCTCCAACGCCATCAAGTGCAAATTGAACAGGGTGACCTTTTTTTTTTTTTTTCCAGCTGAATCAAATTGACCGACCCCCCCCCCAAAAGATTATTCCATTTCAATTACCATAAATTTGTGATATTCCACCCTCGGCCGCTCGCGCGTACACGCCTGCGTGCGTCGCACCTGCGTGGCGGCGCCCGTCCGTCCGCCCCCCTCACTGGCGGCGTTCCGGGGAAGACATTACTGTGACAAATGAAACGCCGCGGATCCCGGATGGGCTCGGCGGGGCCGGAAAGGTCAGAGCGTGACGCCCGCGTGGAGGATAATAACGCTGCGGTAGAAACACGAAGCCCCGCCCCCCGCGACCCCCCCCCACAAATCCATGTAAATGTCAGGAGTGGAGCGGCCAGCCTTCGAGAGGCTCTAATTGTTTTCCGGATAGACGCGCTTGACCGCCGACGGAAGGTTCAGATCCCAGCCAGGAACGATTGGACATTATTTTCGGCGCCGCTGTTTTCCGCCTTGCTGTGTTCCTCCGGCTTATCGACGGCGGAGCAGCGTGTTCAAAGCCCCCCCCCCCCCCCACAGCGGCGCACATTCACAGCCTCCGACTTAAGCAAATAGCTATTTGCATGCCATTAGGCGGGAAAAGAAAAAAAAGCAGACGGGAGCAGCATTCCTCATCCGGTATCTCCGCCTATCCGAGTATTCCTCATCCCGGGCTCCAAACGTGCCCCCCCCGTTCCCCCGCCCCCCCCCGCGCCCCCGCTGTGACCGTCAAAGCCAGTCAAAGTCAGAGTAATCACAGCAATCAGCGCCTTGCTCCCGCCGAGCCAACGGGGAAGGAGCTGCCAAAACAAAAGGCGAGCGTCCGGCGGTCATTACCGCTCCGTGTGATCCGGGATTGGGAAGAGGCCGCTCCGACCATCTGCCGGGTGGTCAGCTTGGGGGGCGCGGCCCTCCGTGGGTACGAGGTATGAGGGTTAGCATTCGGCGCTGTCGGACCCCCATGGGAGGGGGCCACGCTGGGAATGCCAGGATTGAGGATCAGCTCCGGATCTTTGGTATTCCGCCCCGGTCCAGTTGGGGACTGGTCCTGGCCCGGTCCGGCGGTCGTATTCCCGATGTTTGTGTTTGCTCGTTAGCGGGCGGGGTTGAGGCTTCTTTAAGCGGCGGGTGATGGAGGGCCGATCCCGACCTTGATCCGGGCGGAAGCGGAACGTTTAGTTTGGTGATTTAGGAGCGGGGAGGCTCGGCGGGGTTATGTATGGTTCCGCCGCTGCGTGCGGCCCATAATCACCCCCGCTCCGTCTCGGTGAGCCCGTGCTAAACGACCGAGCGTCTCCGGCGCCCGCCGTGATTTGTCTCTCCCGGCCGCGCCTCCTCCCGCGCCCGCGTATGCCGCGGCGGCAGCGGCAGCGGCGGTGGCGGTGGCGGCGGCGTGAGCGGCGGCGGGCGTCAGGCCCGACTGGCGGAGGCTGACGTTGATTTATTTCCTCTGAAATCTGGGAGCCGGGGGTAATAACACAGAATGACATTATTTGTTTATCAAATCGGCGGCGGCCGTTCGCGGCCGAGATGTGGCGAGTCGATGCGCCCCCCTCGTACCCTCCCCCCCCCGCCCCCTCGTGCTAACGGCTTCCGATTGTGCCGTGATTAGGAGGTCTGGCCGGCGCCTTAACTTCATCCGAGGGAATGTTTCTGAAATCTGACAGAGCAGAGAGCAGACCGGGGGGGTTGGGGGGGGGGGGCAAAGATTGAGATGAAGCAATGCAATTAAATTGTCAAGAGACGGATTTAACCCCGCCACTCAATTTACGGACCAATTTATTTAGAATGTTTTCCGCGTGAACTCGCCGGATGTTCGGGCCGTCTGCAGAAGGAGCAGAAGGAGAGAAAAGGGCACTTTAAATACCAGATGACCCATTTAATGGCAGATATTATATCTTCCAACATCCACTTCTGACACATGTTCGGCTCCTCGTTTGAAGCTTCTGACAGCTGCTGTTGAAACTCTGCATTATTCAGGGGTCGCCCCCCCGCAACACACTGGGCTTATTTTAACACCTAAATGATGCCCCCCCTCCTTTCCCAAAGAAGCCAAAGTTTTGATCCCGGAATCCTCCAGAAGCAATTAGCAGATTTAATTTAGCTATTGGGCCGGTGTGATTCTTCCCTGCCTTCACCTTCCATTATCAGGCGCACAAATAGTGTCTGTTGGAACACAAAGCCGTTGTGCGGAACTCAATAAAAGACTCGGAGGCAAGGACGATCTCAAAGACGAGCCGGTCCGATAACAAAAGGGCCTCACCTAATAACGAAGGAGTGGAGCCGAGGAGCGGGGCACGGGGGGGGGAGGGGGCGCCCTGCCAGCGCCTGCCAGCATGTTTTATGGGTAATTGAGGCGTTTGGAATAAAACAGCCACAAAATGGTCCCCTTTGGAATTGGAATGGGGTTAATATATCGTGATCCCACAATTAGCCCAGGATTGTTAAGATCTCTTTAATTCGGTGAGCTCCATTAAGCGGAATGGGTGCGGGAGTACTCCCACCAAGGCAATTCTTCTCCCCTTTCTTTGTTCCTGCCCCCCCCCCCCACGCTCCCAGGAACCCTTTTCCTGATCGATACGAGTGGACGCGGCTGTCAGCGGGCTGCCAGGTTATCTCTTCGGCTCCCTTCAGGAAGTCCGCACGAGTCCCTTCATTCTGCTCGGGAGACGTCGGGGTGGGGGGGGGTCGTTTGTCGGAGCCCGAATTTCCCCCGGCCGAAGGAGCCCAGATCCCGGGATCCTCGCTAACCTCCACTCCGGGGGCGTCTCCTCCGGAGCACCCGAGGGGCCCTGCGTCCGCGGGGAGCCCCCCAGCCCGCCAAACAGGATTGAACGTCTATATTTGAACCCGCCGCAGCCTCAGAAAGCTCCCAATCCTTTCTAAACCATGACGTACGGGAGCTTGAGGAGTCTTTTAACTTTTAATGTAAGCGCTGTCACGGAGACTGAAATTCCCACGGAATGCATACGTTTAAAGCCGCTCCGGAAAGGTGAATAAAGCCCCACCCGGGCCAGGCCGGCTGCTTCATTAAAGACTCATTTGAAGTAATCTGAAATGATGCTACTTTCAATTTCTGCTGCGCGGATGTATGTTTGGGCAAAGAAAAGCTTCCGGATTTATCAGCCGTTAATACCCACCCATTTAGCGCTCAGGTAATAACTTGGGTCGCTGGAAAATGGTTGCAATTTCAGTCAAAGTGGGTTCCAGCACAGTGGATTTGAAGCTCCTTTCAAGTAATTAAACGGCATGCCACCTCATACAGAGCAATTTCCTGCCAGGCCTTATCTGTGAAATACGCACTGGTTATCTTTTTAATAATGACGAGTACTCCTGATTTAACAGATTAACGGCCTGGTAGTCCGCCCGCGACATGTCCGCCGCATCCGCGTGGTCCAGAAATAACAACCGAAGGGACGGAGGACGGGGGTGGAGGGGAGGGGGGCGGGCAGATGTCAGGCAAGTGGGACTCCGAGACTTCTGCGGGATCGAGGCGCTATCTCGGAGGTTCGCCGCTCACCCCCCCCCCGCAGCGCGGCGCGCCATCGGCGGGCGATGATAATCCTGCCATGCGCGTGAAGGGATTTGTTGTTCGGGAGCGGGCGGTGGAACGTCCCAGGGTGATGATGCTGTTTATCTTTCCGCTGCCTCCCCCCCCCGGGCTTTAATGGCCCTGGAACTTGCAGTTCCTGTTGTCACTTCACACGCGCGCGCGCTATTGTGCCGACGAGTCTCCCAGGCCGACCGCTCGCGTCCCTCTTTTTCCACCGCCTCGTCTGCGCGGCCCCCGTCTCGCGCGAGGTTCTAATCCCCCCCCCCCACCACCCCCATTAACAGGCGGGGGGGCGTCAGAGGCAAGCTGAGTGGCGGCGGCGCTTTATTTTTCACGAAAACGCCGCTACGCCGCTGCGCCCCGGCCCTCGCCGCCGCCGCTGTCGTGCCAGCACATTAAACAGCCACATTTATTTGGTGCTGGCGGGGGGGTAATTCGCCTTATCTGCGGCCGCGTGCAAACATCTTGACAGCCAGGCAATCCTCTCTCCAATCAGTGTTGGGGGGGCTTTGAGGGAATCATCCCTGCGTGCTTGTTTCCGCCCCCCCCCGCCGCCGCCCTGGCCCCTCCCAGAGTACTCGCTACGTGTCAGGCCTGCTAATGGCCTCCTGGGGGGGGGGGGTACTTAAAACATGAGCGACAGGCTCGACTCGCTCGCGCGGGGAGACAGTTTGACAGAACGGAGTCAAGTCGGGGAGAAAACCAACTTATTTGTGTTAACAACGGAAACGCAGCACCTTTACTCCCCCGAAATAAACGACGCGCACCTTCTGTCTGACTAAAATGTCCTATTTTTCCATTTCTCTTGTTTTTTTTCCCTCCCTCCGCACCCCCCCTTCCCCCCCCTAAGAAGATAGATGAAGAAAATGAGGCCAACTTGCTGGCAGTGCTTACAGAGACCCTGGACAGCATCCCGGTGGATGAGGACGGATTGCCTTCGTTTGAGGCCCTGGCAGACGGGGACGTGACCAATGCCAGTGACAGGAGCTGTCCCTCGTCCCCCGACGGCTCGCCGCGCACCCCCGAGCCCGAGGAGCCGTCCCTGGTAAGATCAACAGCAGCATCCTCCCGTCGCTCCCGGGTCGGAACGTGAGGGGAGGGGGGGCGGTGGGGTGGGGGGCGAGCCTGCCAGGTCCTGGTGACACCAGATTAAAGCCTGGGCACCGACGGCGTCCAGTCGCCTGTCGGGCTGGGATTACGCCCACCGCAGAACTTTTAAAGATGCAGATTCACAGAGGCAATGACCCCCGGGGGGGCCGGCCCATATTGTTGTTGACTGGTGGGGGTGGGTGGGGGGGGGGGTTGACGCCAAAGGGCCCAAACATCAAACCGGGACAGAGCTAATAACAGGAGGAATGAATCCATCTGCTCCCAGCGGGTCTCACCTAATCCCGCCTCGTCTTAATCTGCCAGAAAAAGAAGGTGCACCTCTGAGCAGTCGGCTCTACGCCCCCCCCATGTCCACCCGTCCGCCCCCACCGGGCCGACGGCCCTCTCGGAGGCTTTGACCTAAAATGTTGTGCTCGGTTCTAGTCCATTATTCTTGGTGACATTTGAGCACGTGGCCGAGTGTTGACTCATCACAGCCCACCAGTCCAGCTTTGTTTGACCCAAAACACCCCTGCAGGGACCCCCCCCCCGCCCACAGCAGACACAACCAAGAAACCCGCCTCTTGACGTCTACGAGGGGAGGGGAGGGGGGGCGGCGGAATTAGAATGTGTCTGATAATTATCGTTTTTAACCAGAACCCACAGAATCTCTGGCTTGAGCCCCGGAGGCGCACTTGTAGGCGAGCGCTCAAACAAATGTCCGCGTGTAATAAAATTTGTCGCCCGGCGTCCTCCTGCACGAGGAACAGGCTGTCTAATTGAAAGAAAATGCTCATTTGAATACAACAACACTCACTTGCCGCTCTCATTTGGGGCCCCGTTCACAGCTGAAGAAGCTCCTTCTGGCGCCCGCAAACTCCCAGCTCAGCTATAATCAATACACAGGTGGCAAGGCACAGAACCATGCAGCCAGCAGCAACCACCGAATCAGACCACCACCTGCCGTCGTCAAGGTAGGGACACACTCTCTCTCACACACACACACACACACACACGTGCGCGCGCGCTCTTCCATGCTGCATTCTTCTCTCCAGCGCAGATTTTCCTGCTCCTATTAGCCCCGCCCCCTCCTCCTCTGCCCCCTCCTCCGTGTTTTGGTGGCCGTCCTTAGAAGATGTTAGACTACCGCTCGGCTCGGCGGTCCCGGGGGCCCGTCTCCTAATGAAAACAGGCTGATTGCTGTTGGGCTTTCCAGGCGAGGCGTCGGCACCGTTGTCTCATTAGCTCCACCACTTATCCGCCTCGGCGTGGCGCCTGTCGGAGGGGAGAAATCGCAGAGACAGGCACTCTTGCAGCCGGATTGATGCCTTGAGACAGCCGGATCAAAATATCAGACTTGATGTTCTCATTAGATGGCTCTCAAGTGATTAGTTTAGTCTCCAAAAGGAGAGGCGTCCCTCCACTGATCCGCTTGTGTTTTGTGTCAGAACGCGACGAAACGGTGCGCTCGGTGTCGTCTGCGGCGCCCCGCCGTTTGTTCTTCTTTGAGGAGGAAAACATCTCAAAGCGGGGGGGGGGGCGGGCGGGCCTGCGCGTGGATCCGTGCGTGCGCGGCGGTGCGTCAACCTTCCTCGCAGCTTCTATTTTCATGCCGTGCCTTTGAGTCATCCGTTTCTGGAGCACGGAGAACGAGGGCTCCCGGAGGACACGGCGCCGAACAGAGTGGCGTGGTGGCGCTCGCAGGGCCGCGCAATTAAGATGATGGGCGGGCCGCCCCCCGCCTCCGCCTGGCGGAGAGCTGGGCTTCGCCTGAGCAGCCTTTTCTGGGTTCTTTTGGGCACAATAAGACACTTAGCATGCAGCTCCTGCAGCCGGCGGATGGCCTGCGCTGTTTTTCATTTGCGTAGCCGTGTTTTCAAATCATCACGTTCTCTTTTTTCTATTTACATTTTAAACAGCGTTCTGATATTTTGGAAACAACGGGGAGGTAAACACTGTTTTTAACCGTCCGTCTGCCTGTGTCGTGTAGATGGAGAGCCCCTGGAATGGCAAAGCAAGGGGGGGCTCCGGCCAGCAGAACCGCCCAGTGAGGCGACACTGCAGCGAGCTGCTGAAGTACCTGACGGCCACCGATGACATCCTGCTCCACGCCAAAAATAACGAAGCCAAGGGCACCTGGGGGGGCGCCGGTAGCAGGGACAAGGGTGGCCTGGGCCTTGGCGAGTCTTCCTCCTCCTCTTCGCCGTCCTCCTCGTCCACCTCCTCATTTTCCTCCCTCTCCTCCACCTCGTCTTCCTCTTCCTCCAGCACCTCCAAGAAGAAGTCTGCGTCGTCCCAGCAGCAGCATCACCAGCGAGGTGAGAGCCGGGCTGCAGGCCAGTGTAGTGTGGCTGGTGTTGGGGCTGGGAAGTGGCAGCGGTGCAGTCACGGTGACGGGTTTGAGGAGTTGGAGGGCGCGTCTGTCCCAGTCGGCCACAGAAACTCCACCTGCGGCCACGCCCGGCCTAAACTGGAGCACGGGCCGCCCAGTGAAGAAGGAAGGCCGCCAGGCGACGTGGGCCGCCTGGCTGCCGCTAGGTTTATTAGGTATATGCATTCTTATTCCCTCCCTCCCCGAGAGGTGAGTCACGGCTGTGAGCGTTGCCGAGAGGCTGCGGGCGCCACCCGAGCTAGTGAGGGGTCCGGCAGGCGGGGCCGCAGTAGAGGCGAGGGCGCCGGCCGTGCGCCCAATAAGCAGGTTACAGTGACCATTAGGAAAAGAGATGAGAAGCCGGGGCACCCTTTACTCAGCCAGCTGCTCTCCTCCAGACAGAGGCCCGATCCCTCCCGAGCCCACTTACTCCAACCTCTAACCAGCCTTTCAGGCCGTAGACCCTGGACCCCGGCCACGCCGCTTCCGAAGGGCAAGGGGGGCAAATTGGAACCGAACCCAGATTGTCAAGGCCGGGCGGTCGTCCGGGCCGCCACCGAGCCCGACTCCTTTACGCCGCCCGGCGAGCGCCGGGGTAGCCGGCCGCGCTCAGGAGCAAACGGGGGGCTAGAGCCGGGGAGGCTGCGGCGCGGGGAGCGCGCTGACCACCGTAACGACGATGACCATGATGATGTTGATGATGTTGATGATCACCCTGTCACGGGCAGCCCTGCCGTGGTGCTCTCGCAAGGCCCTCCGAGCCCACTCTTCCCAGATACTAGAATCGCAGAGCCCACCCCTCCCCGCCTCACACAAGGGCAAGGGCACCCACACAGGCAGGCACTCAGCGAGCACCCCGACGACCAGGGCCACCCGTTGTTAGGTAATCAAGACTGCATCCCCCCCACTGGGCTTATCTCTGCTCTATCCTCTCCCTGTCCTGACCTAACCACTTCCCTGTTTGACTTCTCAACTAACCCCCGATCTAACCAGTCTAACTCATCCCCGAGGGCCCGAGCAGCGGCGCCAGCCTGCTAGCCCCCGCTTTGCGCTAGTCTCGGAGGCATCTCAAATCTGGCGGGTGGGGAAAGGGGGCAAGCCTTCTTATCTCCCAACCGTATTGATAAAGTTCACCCTTATTTGTTTTGATTGAGAACAGTGTGCTGATTGCTTCAGAGTCAGAAACCTGTTTAGCGTGGCGCTACTAAAGCCGTGTTCACTGTAGCTGGAGCACAACGCCGGCCAGAGCCTCGGGCAACTGCACAAGCTTCCTTGACTCTCCTTTCTTTCAACTTGTTTACTATTCTCTGCTGTTGGTGCATGCTACTGTGACTTTCTTAGCCAGGAAGGGGCTCACCCACTGTCATGTGTCTTGTTTGTGGCATCGTCACGCTGTGTCTTTGTCCCATTTCGACCTCTCCGTTGTTCTGAGTGGGGTACACCTGTAAAGTACGCACCATCACTCCATCCTGCCTCACAGTAAACAGCCAATCCTGAGAGACTAAGTAGTTAAACCGGGGTCAATCTCAAAGGTCATGGTTTGTTCGCTACAGTAGTATCCTTAGTGAGACCGTAATGAGTGTTTCTGTAGTAATAATTGCATTTAATGGGCCAATTTGAGATTAACTGTTGCAGAATGTGGACTTTTTCTCTTCTGCCGCGAGTGTTATACCTAGATCAATAATTACCCATGCTCCTTTGTGTTCTGCAGCCAAACCAACCACCTTGCCACTTCCTTTGACCCCAGAGTCTCCAAAGTAAGTGTGAGAAGTTTTTCCACCTAATTTTCCAGGCAAAAAAAAAAAAAAAAGAAGCGACCAACAGGCAAAACAAAAGCAAGCAACAGATGTAGACTACAATCCAAACCGAGGCATTTTTGTGACTCATTTCCATTTCTTAGGTCATAAAACATTTATCTCCTTGTTCTGTGCTGGAGGAGTAAAATGCTGCCGTCTCGTTTTTGTCTTCCAGTGACCACAAGGGATCACCGTTTGAGAACAAAACCATTGAACGCACATTAAGTGTGGAGATAGCTGGAACCCCTGGTAAGTTCCCACTCTCCCTTATTTAAAACACACAGCATAGAAAAGCTTAGCGGGTGCTAAATTTCGCCACCTCCTCGTGTCTATTAATGGGTTAATTCCGCCTGGAACGTCTCTGGAGTTCCTTCGGAGTTCAGAGTTCAAGGTGAAGGCGTAGGAGAACATTTTTATGTGCCTGAGTATTGATTAGGCTTTCCAATCTCTCCTGGGTTTATTAGCAGACTCTCCCCTCCTCCACCACCTTCCTCCCCCTAACAGAGGAGTTAATATGCTTTTCCCTCTTCCTCTATCAGATCCTAATGCTCCCTGACTGACAGCTTACTTAGTCTACACATCATAGGGAAATTGAAATGGCACTCTGATTGCTTTAATTGGTTTTGTAATTCGGTTTTGCGGGGACGATCTGTCCCTTCCTTACCTTCGGTCCGCAGACGTACAGGCAATTAGATCAGCTGACTGGGGCGCAATTTTCTAATGTTGGGGCCGTCGTGTAAAAGGGCGTGTTTCGGAAATGTAGTCGAGGTTCTCGGCCTCGTTATTAAATTGTAAACCGGTCAACGTGGTCGGCGTGTGGCGACAGCGGGGAGAACTCGGGGGAGGGGGGGGGCGTGTTTGCGGGGTTCTCAGCGACAGACAGTAATTAGCGACATTAAACTAAGAAGGGATGTGATCCTGTGGGTCATCACGTCAGGCTCTGCCCGCGATAGCACCAGATTAATTCCACAAAATGGCTGCCCCTAAGGACAACACATTGTTCTCCGCGGTGTGTTCATTTACCAGCCAGGGAAATGGTTCCATACCTCCACCGCCGCCTTCACGGGGGTGGAAGTGTCCCCGGCCGTCCCTCTGACCTTGGCGGAAGAGCCGTTTAACCCTTTTGTGTAGATAAGCGTTTAGGGTCAAAGGGTACGTCTATTGAGATTTAAAGAAGGGAATATATTAAGGCTGCCTAATCTCGGCAGCCGTTTGAGGTGGTTAATATTTCTCCCTGGTTTTTACTGCTCATGAATGAGTCTGATGACCTGTGACCAAACCTGGACGCCCGCTCCGTTCCACCACATCCGCTCCTACAGGACAACACGGGCCGGAGCCGGGGCGGGGTTTGAACATTAGCAGGAAGGCCATTAGTCCAGGGACAGCCCAGCTCCTCGGCCGTTTATACTTTTAACCTTCCTGGGGCTTTTTTTTTTTTTTTTTTTTTTAAGCCAAAGGACGCAAACAGTTATCAACGTCCACTGAACCATATGATGTTCAATGTTCAACAATCGCACCCTCTGCTTAATTGAGACTAATAAACACCAGGAAGTGAACCCACCCCTGGGATCTGACTCCTCTGGCCTAATCTGCACCAAGCTAATAGATTTACCTCCCGCTCCCCGTGTTGTGTTTAATGACTGTATGTCACGACGCCGGGGGTCGGCGCCTCTCTGTTGACGCAGCCGAACGCCGGATCGACTCCTCCCAAAGCCTCCGTCCTCCTCCTGCCTCGCTCATTTTTCTCGGCGCGCTGCGTGATTGTGCGCGCCATCCGTCATCTGACGCGTTTGACTGAGAGGCGCGCGTTTCTCTAATTGTGATTTATCTCACCCCCGCCGCTAATGGCTCCCAGTTTATGACCCCACATGCACGCCATTTCGGACAGATGGCGCTTCATTGGCGCCGGAGCGCCCCTTCTCCCCTTCACATTTCATAGCTCATTTCATGGATGCATATGTAACGGCCTGTGCTGCATCACCATCGGAGGAGCGTCGGGAAGAAGGGAGCAGACGAGGAGCGGGGCGCTACGTCGATGAGAGTTGGGGATTGAAGGGGCGTAGAAGTTGAAGGGGCGACTTTGCTTTGACCCTGCAAGTTTAACCTGATTAGGGAAGTCAGATCCTCTAAAGGAGCTGAGAAATGCTGCAACAATGTTGGCTTTTCATGCTCAGACCCCCCCACGCTCCTTCCTTTATTGGTACTGCAGCTTTTCATCGTGGATAATCTTGACAAGTGTCACATTTCAGCCCAGATCTTTTCTTTCTCCACCGGAGTTGACAACAAACCTGCACCTTCGCCTTCAGAAAATTGCGTGTTTATATTTCAGGCTCCCGCACTCGATTTGCTAAGCTTTCTTCCCCGTTAATACTCGATCTGGGTTTAACACAAATAGCTATAATTTGGTGCGATTCAGCAGGCAGGAGAAGAGCGATATGCATTACACGAAAGGCAAAGAATCAGAAGAGCGCGTAGGTGTTCTGAAGTGCCTGACTGCAGTTACTGTGACACAGAAATGGGATCGGATGGTACGAAACAGGAGGAGTAGCGATTGATCCAGAGACGACAGGAAAGCAGAGGGGAAGGAAGAGAAAAGGGAGACTGCAGGAGAGGATTGAGGCGAGAAAGAGAATAATGGCGCTGGCTGTTTGTGTGAGTGCATTAACAATGCTATAAAGTGGGCTCATCTCAGGACTTCCCATATAACTGCCATCTGTCTGCTTGTAAATCTGTAGGATGTGTGCGGCGGCGGCGGCGGTGGGGGCGGCGGAGGGGTTGCGGGCAGTCAGGGCATGCCGTTGGAGACAAATGACAACCTATTTGGCCCGGCTTCTGCGGCGTGTCGCGAGAAAACGGGGTTGCGAGTAACGTTCCCCAAATTTCAGGACCAAATCGCCTCGGTGATGGATAAACACGTCTTGGGTTTTACTCGTATAAATTGGCCGGCGTCCAAGGAAGGCATTTGCGCGATACGGGCGGGTACGATGCGATGGGGGGGCGTTAATTTTTCCAGGAGGTCCCTTAGAATTGTCCTCTGCGGGGTCTTCTTTGCTGATTTTCCTTCTTGAAAGGGGCTCCATCCAAGGTCAGAGAGGAAGGAGGTGGCAAGTCATCCATATTAGAGCACCACCGTATTAAGTTACACCAAGCATTACATTAAGCTGTCAAGGCTGCAATAAAAGAGAGATCAGGATCAGACCCAGTGTTTTAATCAGGCATGTATCTGTATCCGTTGTCCATAAACCGGCCCAGGAGTTTATGGGTGGGGGGGGGTGTTTGGGGAGGTGTGCATGATGATTCCATCTCCATTTATTACCCCCACCAACTTGTGCCTTCTCCTCCCTCCGCAGGTTTGACACCACCTACCACGCCCCCACACAAAGCCAGTCAAGAGAATCCTTTCAAAGCATCGCTCAAAACCAAGTTGTCTTCATGTTCCTCCTCAGCCTCTGTGTGCAAAAGAGCCAGGCTGAGCGAGTCGGGCCCCGGCGCTCTGGCCCCGGCCCCAGGTGCCTCGGGCGGGGGCCCCATTAGGAAGGGTCCGGAACAGACTGAGCTCTATGCCCAGCTGAGCAAAGCTTCCACCGCCCTACCTTACTCCATCACCCAACAAACGGCCGGGGGCGGCCCTGAGGAGCATCGTAGCACTGGCAACAATAAGCGGGCGGCGTCCCGTGGCTATAGCGACCACGACTATTGCCAGGCGTCAGCTAAAAAGGACAGCGGCAATAACACTGTTACCATGACTACAGCTGCAATGACTGTCACTTCAGGTGCCGCCGCTGCACTTGTGCCGACTGTAGGCCAAGTGGGGGACAGGCATGTGGAATGTAAAGACTTAGCCATGCCGCCATCCTCTTCCTCCTCCTTCTCATCATCACCTTCATTCAGAGCTTCTTCTGGTCCCCTGGCTGAGCAGCAGAATTTGTCCTCCGCGGATGGAAAAGCGGCCCCTGCGCAGGGGTTTGGGACACCCCGGACCCTGTTACAAGAGGCCACGGATGAGGAGGACCAACAGCAAACTTCTGCCATCAGCCGGAAGCTCCTGCGTGACAATGAAATCAGAGCAGAACTCAATAAGCACTTTGGCCACCCTTTACAAGCCCTTTACAGCCAGGGCAGAGAGCCCGCCAGCAATGCAAATAAGGCTGCGGCCACTCAGTCCCTGGAGGAGGGCGAGGACAGCTACTACCCCCAAAGGCTGCCTGGCTCCAGCTACCTGCATTCAGGCTTCCTGCCCTTCCACGAAGAGCTGGAGCTCACCGAGGGCCGCGAGAGTCGCTTCCTCTACCCGTGGGAGGGCACCCCGCTGGACCTACTCTTTGACTGCCCACCATGCTCTCCCTCCTGCTCCCCGCCCTCCAGCTGCTCCCCTTCGCGGGGCTCTGTCTCCCCCCCTTCCTCCCTGCTCCTCTCCCCCAGCAGGCCTTTCTGCTGGACCAGCAGCGGGTCGCGCTCCCGCTCTCGTTCCCGCTCCGGCTCCCGCAGCTCCTCCTCGCACTCCCGGAGACGTTCCCTCTCTGCTTCACCTGACAGGCGCCCCTCCTCTTGGTAAGATGTCAGCTTCTTCTTTTTTGGTTGAACTTTAGTTGCTGCCCACCCACACAGTTAATGCGGGGCTTGCTGATGGCAGGGGGTCGGGCCTAGGTGCGTGAAAAGGGTCTGATCACTCGTCAGATCCGGTTGTCAAGCAGGGGAGACCCCAGAGGCTCTTAGCACGGGGTCTTGACCCCCCGCCTGTCTTTTCCTCGCCTGAACTAAACGCAGGGGTAATTTTGCAAGTCTCACACAGAGAGCTTTAACAAGTGAAGGGAGGTGAAAGTGGATCCACGTGAGTCGAGCGTCTCGTTAGCTCAGCCTCGGCCCGGCTGTCCCAGATGTGGAGCGAGCGCTCGGAGAGGTTTGCGTCTCGTTCCTCTCTAATCTGACGGGCCGTGAAACCGTCTGATCGCTTCTGTTGTCCGATGACGCAGAATCAACACGAACTCGGCGTCACCGCGACAGAAAGGGCGTCGTGGACTTGTGAAGGCGCCGGTTGAATTGCTTATCTCTGAGCTTTAGATGAGCGTCTCCTCCTCCTCCTCGCGTGTTCCTTCTGTTTGTTTGATGCTCTTGCTTATTGTTTTAAGTGGCAGCTGTTGTTTTTAGTGTCCTCTCTTACATCCCCAGAGATGAAGGGGAACTCCAGGCTGTGGGGACGTACTGTAGTCTGGTATCATCACAGCGCTGGGAGAGGACTACATTTCCCATACTTCCCTTTGATCAGAGCTGAAGGCCTCCTTGTTGTTGTTGGTTTTTTTTTCTCTGTTTGGGTTGAAGAACAGAGACGAGCTGCAGTCTCTGAGTGGGATGTGAGGAAATTGTGTTTGTCAGGGGCACTTCATTGAGTCCGGGACATCACTGCAGCGACTCGGTTTGTTCTGATTACCTAAAGGTCAGTTTACTCCTCGGAGCCAATAGAATCACTTTATTCTGCGTGGCCTCCTCTTTATACTCACAGATTCCGCAGTGGTACTCTCAAGACATCACAGTCTGATGGCGACAAGTGATCTGATGATACTTGCTAAAGGCTGAACAAGAAGCTTGTTATATTTCGCTGTGAGAATTTTCACAGAACGATTCTCGAAATCCCCTTCCCGTTCGGACTTTCACAGATCCTCGGTCTTTCCGAACTGGCACTTCTTTCCTCCTGTCAGCTTCCCCAAACACCTCTCCCTCCATAATTCAGGGCTTCTTCAGCAGCTCTTCAATAATTAAACATCGGGGAGCTTAAGGTGTGCAGGTGTACAAGCTACACAGTGGAGCCACCAGAGCGTACCGTATCGACCATTTTCTCATGCAACATAGATGCAGCTTCATGTATGTGCACGAGCAGGCACGCAGGGAAGTTCTGGAAGTCTTTTATCTGGAATTAACCCAGTTCCAGACGTCTAAATAAGAGAACAGCAAAGTTAAATTGGTTGCCAAAGCCCAGAACAAATTATGTGTCACAGAGCGGTGAAAGCGTGGCAGAAATAAAGGTGCTGACAGGAACCGTGCGAGGGTCTTCCTCTAAGCCTTTCAACGTCTTCCGGAATCATTCGTCTGACTTTCCCCTTCTGTCCCGCAGGTCTCGCCACAACGCGGACTCGAGCACCTTTCGCTCCAGGACCCAGAAGAGCCCCCGCCATCAGCCTCGCTCCCCCCTCAGCCGCAGGCCGAGGTGATTTCTCCGGATAATCTCCTTCGCCTCCACGCGCAGCAAATATGTTTAATTGATGGCGCGTTATCAGACTGGCGGGGACGCGATCCTCCATCACGCTGATGCACGCTCCGGCGCGGCGCTCCCGTTCGTGTAGTGACACTGATTCTGCTAAGTGCCTCTGCAGACGGGGCCGTTTGGTATGCAGGGAGCCCGCCACCGCCTCAGCTCCGAGCTGATTTGGCATTCAGCGGCGCTAATGGCAGCAGACAAGCCCGAGAGTCCCTCCCATCAGTCCGGGACTTAACGGACATGTCTCTGGAAGTCTGCGTTAGTGGCGGGGGGGAGGAGAAAGTTGCACTTTCCTTCTTGATGAAGCCCTAACTAAGCAGAAAGTAATGACATGTGAAGTAGTGCTGACAGTTG
This sequence comes from Lagocephalus sceleratus, assembly GCA_911728415.1. Taxonomy (NCBI): domain Eukaryota; kingdom Metazoa; phylum Chordata; class Actinopteri; order Tetraodontiformes; family Tetraodontidae; genus Lagocephalus; species Lagocephalus sceleratus. The sequence goes on from CAJVRN010000174.1 coordinate 1,037,654, forward strand.
CAGCTGGCCGGCTCCCCGACCGCGCCGCTCGCCGGCGCTCCCGCGGGCCTCTCCAGCGGGCGCCACAATCATAGACGTGGCGAAGAGACATCTTATTAACATGTCTCTTCGCTGGCTCCTCAGACCGACATTGGGCCGAGTCCTTGGTGACTGCCGGCTATTTTCTTATTCATAGGCGTCGACGGGGCGGCTGAATTTAGAGGACGAGCGAGGACGGCGATGACAGCGTGTTTGCTTCCCCGCGCAGGTATGACAGCTACGAGGAGTACCAGCACGAGAGGCTGAAGAGGGAGGAGTACCGCCGGGACTACGAGAAGCGGGAGTCCGAGAGGGCCGAGCAGAGGGAGAAGCAACGGCAAAAAGCAATAGTGAGTCGCCCGCTGACGTGCGTATCGCTACGTGGTTTATTACGCGATCAAAGTAATCAATAACGTTCTTTTATTGCCGCCTCTTCGTAATCGGCCAAAAGAGCTTTTGATTAGCTGTGGAACTTTACTCTCCTCGCCTTAATATCTGCCATAAACGCTGGCGTGGTTGCGCAACTCAAAGGAACTTATCCAGGAGTGCATCGATTAATTATCCCTTTATCTGCCGGCATTAATCGTTAAACAGCTCGACGCGTCCGCGGTCGTTAATCTAAAACTGACGTGTTGTGTAAATACCATGCTAGCACCGACGGTAGCGCCGAGCTGACGCTAACAGAGACGATTCCCGCCCGCCTCCCCGTGTTCCGATGCGGATAATTAATGGATTACTCCCAAACGAGAGTGGCGGTAGCCGTGCAGCGGGGCCTGCCTTCAGCCCGTGCCAACACCTTCCTGGATGATCCCGGCGACGGGCCCGTCCTCTTTATCTCCAGCTTGTGTATTTTTAACGCGGCGTCTGCGTGGAAACGGTGTCGAGTCTCATTAATCACACCACAGGCGTAAAGCGCCAAAATAGCGCAAAAAAGCAGAAACCGGGGGGAGACGGCGAGGTCCAGAAGACAAAGGGAAGCGACCCTGCGCCGCGCGTGCTTCAAAGTTTCATCAATCTCACGTCTCAGTGTGAAATTACCGACGGCTTCCAGCCGGGAGGGAACGCCGGCGCCACCCGCTGATAACGGGCGCATTTAATGATGCAGCAGTGCAAACCTGACTTGGCGTGAATACATTTCTCCTCGGAAAGACAAACAATTAGGAGCAGCTCGAGCTGTCAGATGCGGTTTTTCGGAAAAGCGTGTCCTCCCGTCCTGTCTGTCCGTCTGTCTCCGGCTCAGGCGGCCCTCAGGGTGCCGTCACGCAAAGGCCGCCAGTTTATCAGCTGTCAGCAACTAAAGCCCGACTTCAGCAAATACTTCTGCTTTTCGCCCCGGAACACGAGCGTTAAAGAGACAGGATCGGGATGGACCGGCTCCCGTTTCCCTTCCCGCCTGCGCGGCGGTCCTCCACTCGTTATTTTAAAACCAGCAGGTCAAAGCGGGCAAAGGTGAGCGGTCGGCGTGAGCGCCGGGCTACTGATTTACATCCGTGTTCCGTGCTCACAACGCTCCGTCAGGCCTCGGCGGACTCCCTCCAGCAATGGCAAACCAATGAGTGAATAAATAAATAAGAGCGTAGCACTTTAGCTCGGGGCTTTTTCTGTGTTATATGATTAGCAGATGCAATTAAATTACTCAAAAGCTGTAATTGCCGCCCGCTGCAGTTTTTTCCAGAATTATACCGTGATGACCCCGACGTCCTCTGAGGTTCTGGAGCGCCACGTTTCCCTGCCTCGTGGCTCGCCGCCTCTCTTGGAAATGAATATCCCGGTATTAGGAGAATTGAGCGTTCATGTTTGAAGGTTGAAAAGACTTTTGTTGCTGATGTCCGTCCGAGCCTCCGCGCACTTTTATTTTTAGCAGAAGCCCCCAAACTTAAAGACATCATTTGATAAAAATCGCTCCGGCTGATGAGTCGGGAAGAGGGGGAAAAAAAGGAATTGTGTTGCCGAGGCAGACAGAGGGTGCTCCATTCGCAACTTCATCAGATAACAGGAAGCAAGCTGAACCAATCAGAGAGAGAACGGCAGGCGGAGCGGGGACAGAAGAAAGAGTGGTCTCCAGAATGGAGCGGAGTGATCAGGACCTTTTCATTAAGGCTCGGTGATGAGAAACAACAGACTTCCACCTTTAATCTCCCGCTTTTATGTCTGTCTTCTCTCTTAACGAGCAGGAGGAGAGACGGGTCGTGTACGTGGGGCGACTGAGGTCCGACTGCACGCGCACGGAGCTGAAGCGCCGCTTTGAAGTCTTTGGCGAAATAGAAGAATGTGCGGTGAACCTGAGGGACGATGGGTAAGGCTGCTTCTGCTCGCCGGTCAGAGGTCCGAGACGGCGACCCGCTGGGTCTGCCCGCCCGTTCAGACGCGAGGCTCTCACTCGGGGGGGTTCTCAGGGGAACCCTAATGAGTTCTCCATGTCGAGAAAACTTTCTTTTGATTTGTTTTGACACCTTGAGAAGGTTGTGGATGAAGCGCTGCTGAAGGTGCTCCCCGGAGTCCCTCCTATAGATCAAACCAGGAACCCTAAATGGTTCTAGTGAGCGCTGTTCCTCAGAGTGTGGAGGAGCCTGGAAGACACTCCTGTTAATTAACCTGGTCATCTAATTAGAGTTCCGCAGAGGTTCTTTTGTTATCACGCTCATGTCCCACTTTCTCTTCCCGACCAGGGACAATTTCGGCTTCATCACGTACCGCTACACCTGCGACGCCTTCGCCGCCCTGGAGAACGGACACACCTTACGCCGGCCCAACGAGCCCCAGTTTGAGCTGTGCTTCGGCGGACAAAAGCAGTTCTGCAAATCACATTACACAGACTTGGGTGAGTAGACGCCGCCCACGTGGAGGGGGGGGGGCCTCGAGGGGCGCTTCCAGATCAAAAGAGACGCTCGGAATTCCGCAGCCCGGAATGAGTCCGTCAGAGTTCAAAGGTCGCCCTGTGGTCGGGACAGAAATAGAATCCACTTCCTGTTCTCTGGAGCAAGCAGGCCCCGCCCCCTCGGAGCTGCCGATGATAAACAAGGACGACTTAACAGCCGTCGTGGTCGCTGGCTGCTTCGGGGGCCGTTTGAGCGAGGGGAAGGGGAGGTGATGAAGAGGAAGGTGGGAGCAAGGTTAGTCTCTCTCATCCTTCCTCCTGAGCGACGCACCATCTGCTGCCAGCTGTTCGCGTTTCCTCAGTGGGCGGAGCCACGGCGGAGCGGGAGCTAAATAAATAATGAGCTGATATTATCGGTCAAACTCCCGTAAACACCCGCCGCGGCGGGGAAGGTCGCTTTCGCCCGGCGAGCGCCGCCGCGGTTGCTTTAGGGTTTCCTGAGCTCACGTTTGAGGCCGTCAGCTGTTGGAGCGACGGCGTGATGAGAAACGGACACGTGGAGAATCCGCGGATAATTCCGCGGCCTTGAAGCCGGGCGCTCCGGCCGGATTGACTAATCAGCCCGCTGAAATGGAAACGCTTCATTCCGCCGCCCGATTTGGTCGCCGCCGCTCGAGGAGACTGACGGAAATAATCCCATAATCCCGCGGTATCTCAACCATCTTCTCAATCTTCTTCCTGGTGGAGTCGCCGGCCATTAGTTTTAAGTGGAGCGCGGGGGTATTTTTCATCCCTCAAGGTGCGCCACGTGTCGCTGTCCAGCCATCGGCGGCCGCATTAGATCAGGGCGGGCCGCGGCGGTCGTGCCCATTTCTCAAAGCCCCGTGGAGAGCGCCGCTGGGCCCTTTGGGGGACTTCCATTTGTGAAGCTGTCTGCTGTCAGAGATAAGATAGAGATTAGGCTTTATCGGGCTGATCGGGAAAAATGGAGCACAGGAGGGATGAACGGACTCAGATAGAGCTTTTCATAACCGGCCGATAGGAAATCAGCGGGAACGCAGCTATCGATTGCGGTATTTCCGATAAATTTGACTGTCACGACTGAGCTGTGGAGATGGATGGCGGCCACGTGAGGACCAAATGAATCAGAATAATTCCCAGTTTTCACTTTCAGCTCCGAAAGGCGACGAATTCGTTCATCACAAAAGTTCGGAAAAAAAAAAAAAAAAACGTTAAAAAGCGCGAGCTCGCCTGACTCTGCCGCCCCTTTTCCCGCCACTTTCAGACTCCCACTCGGACGACTTTGACCCGGCGTCCACCAAGAGCAAGTACGACTCCCTGGACTTCGACAGCCTGCTGCGGGAGGCCCAGCGCAGCCTCAGAAGGTAACCGGCGCTGCCGCCGAGAGGAACTCCCGATACCTCACCGTCGTTTGCTTGTCGCTCCCCGCGACGACGAGACTGCCGCGAAGTTTCACACTCCACTGCAGGTGGAGTATAAAGGAACACGTCCGTCGATGTATATCCGTAAAAATGAAGTTTACATGAATAAAAGCTGCTGAAGAGCTGAGGAAGAGACGTTGTGGGAATTTAATAAAAAAGAAACGCCGAGCCTCAGAAACCGCCGCGCCGCTTTTCGGTGCACTCTACTGCTGTACGACCACAGGTGAACGAAGAAACGGAAACTTTAACGACTTCTTTGTTTCTCTCTCTTCAAGCACTACAACACCCAGAATTCTTTGGGGGTGAAAACATGCAGCTTGTTCAGCCAGATTTGGGTTTTTTTTTGTTTGTTTTTTGCAGTCGATTTTCTTCTTTTCTTTCATATCTGGTGTTTGGATCTCGTGTTACAGAACAGGAAATTCTCAAGGTAACATTGTTGTCTACATTTTATGGAGAAATGTAGCCGTGTATTTACAAATCCTATAAAAAAGAATATTTTTATTTTCTGTACATATGGAATATCTTTATTTGTTACAGCTATGCACTGTAAAATGCAGCCTTTTTTTAAAACAAGAAGGAAATTTCTTAAATCAGAATGTCGATCTGTAGTAATAACAATACTGTAAACAACGTGATGTTTCGAAGACATGACATGATTGTAAAAATGGGAAAAAAGATGCGTCTGACTGCTCGTTTTGAGGGAGCACGTGAACAAACGTCCTTTTTTTAAGTTATTTTGTTGGGGGAGGGGCGGGGACACTCAACCATGTATAGTTTTATCTGTTTATAAGGTTTCTCAATCAGTGTTTTTTGCTTATACGACCGATGTACAATGCATTTTTAACATGTTTTTCATGATTGTAAAAAAAAAAGGGAAGGCATTTTTATTAATTATTTCTAAATGAATGCGTGTTTATAAACTACATTCATGAGTAACACTGCACAACAAGGGTGTAGTAACGCAGTAATAAGCATTAATTAATGACTATTAATGCTACTTACTGATAATGAATCTATCCTTCTTGTAAAATGTTACTTGTGCGTAATTGTGTTTGATTTTATTTCTTTGTAAGGTTTTGATCAAAGAAAGGGTGCATTTTAATCTTTTTAATCAGTACAAAAAAGCATATTTATCTATTTATTTTAATATTTCAATCAAGACTATTTATGGGCTCTCATTTTTACATACCTCATGAGAGTTCCGGATAAGTTATCCAGTTTTTTGTTATTTAATGAATCAGACAGGGTGAACGATAAACAGTTTGGTGACCTTTTCTGCCTTTCCGAAACAATCAGCGCATCACTCCAACTCCGTTTTTCATTTCCAGGCCGAACATGAAGCAATAATTTAGCGGGTTTTCTTTTTAGTTGTAACCACTGGAAACGCATCACTCACGCTTGATTATGTGATTGCCAAACAAAAGTTTACAATTTCCTTTTCCTGAATTTTTTAAAAGATCTTGTATTTGATGTACAATATAAATATATAAATATATATATATATATATACATATATATATATATACAATGATGATGCTGTTATTCACAATAATTACAAGATGATTAATGATAATATAAATGAAGGGAAAAAATATATAAAAAGCAATAAATTATTTTTCAGAGTTGTATTTTAGCTCCTACTGTCGTGTGATTTTTGGACTCGACCCATTACCCAGCCGCTGGTTGCTAGGTCGACTCCATTCCACCCGCCTCCTGCTCCTCCCTTTAACAGTTGTTGACTGAGTCTCGACGTGATCGTTGTGACGCGTCACCCCGTGGCATCGGTGGCTGGCCCCAGAGCTCCACCCCCGTCTGTGTCCCGATAACGAAACTGTGGCGTCCTTTTTTCTGTGGTGTAGCTGTTGGCAGGAGGGCGGACAGAGCGCCGTTTCCACAGATTAAGGCTAACGTGATGAGAAACTAGTAGTTTTACAATGCAAAGAACCAAAAAAGATCAAAGGAAGATCAAAGGAGGGACAAAAATATGAACGATGAAAAATGTACCTGTCTTTTAACATTGTTTGGTTTTTTGCTGTTGGTATAGCGTTTGGGTAATGGTGTCGTGTCCCGTTTGATAGATGTGGCTTTAATCCTTGTAATAATTAATGATAACGATGAAAAAAATGCTTTGTAAATTGCCTAGAGTAGCAATATATTACAACACCTAATGGTTCAGATTTCAACGGTGGCGGACTTTTTCATGTCCGGTTGAGGGCACGGCGTCAACGTTTGTTGGGTAATCATGTTTCTTTTGGAAGGACAAAATGTGCGTGTGTGTGTGTGTGCGTGTGTGTGTGTGTGCGTGTGTGTGCGTGTGTGTGTGTGATTCCGGCCGGTGTTTGTGGAGTGGGGGGTTGTTCTCTGTTTGTGTCCTATCCACGTTGCCTTCTGCCAAGTCCTTACCAATGCCTTTGTGATTCTACCTATTGTACGACTTTCTTGTGAACTTCATTTTTTTATGTGCAATTCTCATCAGCCTCACCATGCCAATAAAGGGAAATGTGTTTGAAAAAAAGGAAAGAAACGTCTTTATTTCCCTATTATCTCCCCCTTCCCCGTGATGAATGCCCCTCCATCGAGGACTGCCGTGTCCCGTTCAGCCATCACCAAGGAGCGCTCAGGATTTATGTTCTTGCTGAGCGCTAGCCGGGAGGAATCCTTCAGAGACAACTCCGATTTTCCCCATTTCTGCCTGAATATCTGTGCGGAAGCTCGCAGCTGATTGTTTTGTGATCGTTGGCTTGAGCACCCAAAAGGGCCCTGGTTCTCTTCCTCGATCTCCCCCGTGGTCCAGACGTCAGAGGGACCAGGAAGTTGCTTTCATCCCTGCTTTCCCAGCTTGGGTCAGGCTGAAGGCTAGCTCCATCTACGCCAGACCGCCTCAGTCGCCCTCTAGTGGCGGGAGGCGGAAAACCTCGGAAGTCCATTCCTCGGTCTCCTCGCTAATGTGCGTCTCTTCTTTAATCGGTGGTGACCACATTTGAGTCAGCGTTGTCCGGCGTGTCCGAGCAGGAATGTTCTTCCCCTCGTTGCCTCTTTGAAATTCATCACCTGGGAGAGAAGAGTCTTTGTCTGCGTCCACGACTTGACTCCACACCACTGCAAGTCTGCAAAGTTAATTAAAAAGTTGGGGGAACAATTTCATTAACGCGATTGAGAGCCAGAGAGTTGATGGTGTGCTCGATATTCAATGGGCTTCATAATGATTAAAACAACCCCCCAGCCCCTTCCTTCCACGTCTTAGCCCCGGAACTCGGATCGCACCGGGAGCTTCCGCGTTTTTTTTCCCCTCACCGGTGAGAAGAGAAATATGGGAAGAATGTGCATTAAACTTTAAGGTTGGGGGTCTGATTGTGTTTTTTATTAAGGCCGCTGTTTAGCCCCGGAGAAGAGAGCGGCTGCCTTTCATTTCAGCTCGGCTGCTGCATTACAGCGGGAGGTCTCCGTCTGCTTGCCCTTTCCACAGAATGAAACTGTCCCTGGAAATCTCTCTCAGCTCCCCGTCGGCTTTTTCCTCTCCCATCTCTCTCTTTCCATCATGATAGAATGGCTCTTTTCTCTTTTTTATATCCGTGATGTGTCTTTTTTATTATTAACCAGTAGATAAGCAGCTATCTCTACTCCATTTGGAAGTAAGTGGTAGCCTTGGAAATAATGGGGTTTGATGGGGCTGGGCTCTCTGTGGGGACGACCCCCCCCACGCCACAGCTGAGATGTGTACTCCTCTATTTTATTTGGCATCTCGCGCTGAGGCCGCCACATCCGACGCTGTCGAGGCCCCCGAAAATGGCACTCGCTATTCAGCCTTTGTTTCCATCTGTGTGACAAGAGCGCGCGAGACGATCTGCGCTCGGCGGCCGGAGCTGCGGCTCGGAAACGAACAGCCCTGCACATTTTTGGCAGCTCCTTCTGAGCGCCTGTCTCAGTATCATGTAAGCAGGTTAGGGCGTCTCTGATAATAAGATTAGACTCTCTGAGAGTAGTTAATTAAAGCCCGTGGGGTGGAACATGAGCAATCCTACTGGTAATTTACCATCAAGTACTTTTTTAATTCTCGGCGTGGCGAGAAATGCGTCAAGAGTGCAAATTTCCCGTCAGGATCATACCAGAACAAATGATATTGCACACGACGCTTCTACTTAAGTGATGCGGCAAACAGAATGACATCGACGCCGCCTCCGGTGTCCCTTCGAGCTTCCTCCCTGCTCCGTTCCCCAAACGCTCGTCTCGTCCCTCTGCAAACCTTCCTCCTATATTTTTAGAGAGTTTCCTATGAGCGGGGCGTGTGCCGCTAATGGGTTGCCGGGCAGATCTCGCCACGCGCTCGTGCGGTGGCGCCGAGGAGACTCGTCCAGAGCTGCGGGAGGGGGTCAGATCTGGAGATATCAGGGTGTCGTGACCGGCGGCCGGAGGCGCTTGTTCCAGTCGGACTGCACGGACAAACCAGGAACGGCTGGCTGAGTCACACACGCTGGTCCCAGTCTGGTCACGTGACAGGAGGGATCTTATCAGGGAAGAGTCGCCATCTGCGGACGCTCGGATAGTGGGCTCTGACGGACCAGAACCCCCCTCCGTGATCTTATTTGTGCTGCCCCTCTGCAGCTGGAGCAGCCAATAACTTCCTGATGGGGTCATTTGGTGTCCGTTCCCGATGCTCCGAGCTGCACCTGAGGCCCGGAGCCTGGGCTTGCCACCGGACTGTGGCCCCCCCGGTCCCCAGAGAGGGATGAAAACCAAACGCAGCCGATGCAGGGAGTGGCGTGCTCCACCTCCATCACCATCACCGACAGGCCCACCCCGGTCAGAGGCTTAATGTTTGCATATTTCCTGATAATAGCGCCGTTACACCCTCCTGATCTCCCTCCTGACTAACGCAGGTGCCTCTTCCCGTTCTCCGCGCCGAGGGTCCTCCGCCGCACGGAACGTTGCCTTTGACGGCGCGTCTGTCCGGGCCGGGCCAGATGAAGACGGGCTGTTATTCTTCAGCCAGACTACCGTCGTCTGCCACCTTATGGAAGATGATAACGACCGCGCTCTTAAAAATCACAACGTTCCGGTTGGGCATTCTAGTTTCCGCTGTTAAAGAGTAATGAGGAACAGAAGGACAGCACCCCCCCCACCCCCCCAACTATCAACTTTGGGACTGAATGTATTCTTTGCAAGATAATTAATGGCTACAGACAAATGGTGGTTGATTGAGCGACTCATCTCTCTATTTTCAATCACCATCTGCTGTGTGTTGCCGGCAAAAACAATGTTAATTACCTCAAGTGCGCCCAAGACGTGGCGTATTAATTAGACGACGGAAAAGGGAAGCTTGAAAGCATTCCGCGTCTCCGTCCCCGTAAATCTCGCGTTCGGTCGGATTTTGTTGATGGATTAGCGTCAAATTCAGTTCTTTGGTGACCTTTAGCTACTGCTAACCGGTTTAGCAACAGGTTAGCAGTAGCTTTGGCGGAGCTGCCGCCCCGCAGCCCCGGGCCTCTGCAGTCCTTTCAGGACGGTGGTGCTGGTGGTGGGGGGGGGTGCAGACGGATGTTTTCTGCTCGTCCCTGACCGGAGAGGGAAGATGGAGGGAGATGGAGCGTGCTGACTGGATGTGACGAGGCAGCAGGGGCGCTCCCTCTGCCAACGCCGTGATGGCACCCCGCAGACCGCCGGTGCAGATGGCGAAAGTGGATCAGGATCGGCCCGGCGTCATGGCGCTAACGAGCAACATGCAAATGTGATGATGGGAGCGGCGTATCATTGGTTATTATTTGGCAATCACAGGGTAACATCAATAGCAATTAGCATAATTGCCATGACTTCAGTGCTTAATGACTTCATTCAAAATACTGACAAATCAAATATGCTTATTTCCTTCATACAAATGGGTCATTTGCAGTCTGTTAGGAAGGATTAAGTACATCAAGAACTGCGAAGTAGCACAGGAGCTGAATTACAAGCGGCTCGAGATGCGAGTCGCTCTGTACATCAGCGGCTCTTTTATTGGGCTGCGACCTCTTTAGATGAGGTGATTTCAGAGTTGGGAGCGGTTTAATCCCAGTTATTTCTGCTTCTCAAGCTTTTATGTTTTAATATCTTTAGAGGAGATTAGGCTATTTGGACCAAACCTCTGGTTTGGAGCCCGGCAGCGGCGGCGGCAGCATTCTTATTTAAACTGTCTCGTGCTAGCTGGATCTAGCCTTCATAATGGCTCCATTCAAGCATTCCGGACAAGATGGCTCGGAAAGAAAGAAAAGCTCTCAGTCTATTCTCCCCCGCTCTCCCCTTTCCTCTCTTATCTGCTTGTATTCCTCACAGAGTGGTCCTGCCGGATCGCGGAGTTGTGTCTTAATCCAGTTCCCAGCTACTTAGCCCCCGCCCAACCCGCTCGCTCCGACGGAAGGGCAACACGGGCCGCTCTCCTGCTCCCAGACCCCGGCGTGAACTCATGTATCACAGAGGGAACCATCAGCATACAGTACAACGGGCACGGGGACAGTTATTGTTTGTTTGCACTATTTATGTCAGGATACGGTCTGAGGCAAATGGCTCCGTAATGCAATCACTCATTGTTGCCATCCGGCGCTCCCGTCCATTAGGCTAATGACATTCCGCGGCCGTCCCGGCTCCTCCGCTGGCTGTTGAAATCACAAATGTGAGAAGTAGGAAGTGCGCTGCTTAATTGGAGGCCCGTGATCAAATTCTGGTGTCTGGGAACATCTGCCCCGCAGTGCCCTTGAGCCACGCACCAAAGCTCCCGGCAGCCCCAAACGAGGCCCGACGCGGGCGAGGACTCGTGTCCCGCGTCAATCAACCGTGGATTCGCTTCAGGGGTCCGCTCTCGCCGTCGGCTGCTAAAATACGACACCCCCGCTACGACGCGAGCCTCTACGGTCGGCGTGTGATACGATATGTGGCGATGCGTTCTGGGTTCTACTCCACCTCAGGATTCAGGGACTCTTCTTCTTCGATAGTTTTGATTACGACGGTTAAAGTTCTAATTACTGGACAAAACTGTCCCCGCGCCTTAATACACGTGGTAATAACACAATTAAAGTGGTGTTTCTTGGAATCTGTAATCTTACGTGACAAGGCTTATGATTCAATTAACCCCGTTTTAACACTTTGTTTCAACTTCCTGTGAGGCTAATTCGCTTTAAACTTACTTCGGTTGTGATAATTATGCCTTGAAGAAATCTTTGGTTGCCGATTTCGCCGTTATTGGTGTCAGCGAAGCCGAGGCCTCCCCCCAGAACGACACCGTTGTGTTGCTACGCCGGGCTAGCCCGTCATGTGACCTCTTTTAAATCCGTTTCCTTTAACTTCACGCTCTGCAAACCCGCCCTACCAAACCATTCCGTCGATTCCTAAAAGACTGGATGCATCCAGGATAAGAGCGTTTTATCCTGATACAATTTCCGATAATCTCATCGTACAACCGAGTCGTGCTCCTCCTGACATGGGCAGCCGCAGATCTGGCCCATTTAATCACTCCTTTCTTGTTCTCTTTCTAAGCTCGCCCCGCCTGTGACATATCGAGCCGGCAAACTTTCCGCCTTCTCCCAGGGAAGGTCGTCGGGGCAGGACCAATCTAGCCTCTGAAAGTGAGCCAAGATTTCCAGCGCTGTCGTTCAGATTAGACGTGAGCGCCCTTCCTAAGCAAATCAGACAGTGTGAAGGACAGAAGCATTCTTCCATTCCGTGCACGCCTGGTCCTTGTTAAAGAGAGACGGGGTAATAAGTTGTAGGACAAAGGGAAGTTGGTGGGGAGTCCTCACATTTCCGAACGCTCATTCGGAAACGTGACAGGCCCGCTCAGCGTCGGTGAAGAGCTTCGGAACACCAGAGGAGATGGAGAATAGCGGCGTGCTTCCAGGCGTGCAAGAGTGGGACGACAAAGCTGGAGACACGTGGAGAAACATCCCACCAAGCAAAGCAGAAGGGAAGCTGGGAGATGATGTGAAGGTGAACTCTGGTTACCAGGGTTACACACACCCTGTCACAGACAACAGCGTTAGGGCTGTAGGGGGCGCTGCTGAGGTGGGGGGGGGGGCTCCATGTCAACCAAAACTGACAAAAAACCCTCAAATGTTTGCACATGTGATGCTTTTATGGTGGAGGCTTCATCTGCTGGTGCTCAGAGCTTTCACTCATTGATGAATGCTGACCTGGAGCTCCAGGCTGGTTTCCTGCCTCAGCTGGAGGCCGGAGCCACTCAGCTGGACTCAATCAGGCCTGATTGGAGGAGGCAGCCTGCCCACAGTCACAGAGCTCCCCCAGCTCAGCCAGTTCACCCAGCTCAGCCCACTGGGGAGGCCAGGACAGCTCCCACCTCCCACCATCTTCTGCCTCTTAAACCTGCCTGGACTTCCCCTCTTCTCCGGAGTCTTCCGGAGCGTCGAGGTGAGGGCTCGTCTTTGTCTCTCCCTGGTTTTAGACCCTCGCGTTCCCGTTTAGCAGCAGCTCGTAATCCTGATTTCACAAAAGTGGCTGCTTATGTGTCCGCTGACTTCATGTCTTGAGACACAAAAGTGCAGATTTCTCCCTCGCCCGCCTCATTAAAGTTAGTTTGTGCAACTTTAGCGGCGGGATAAACGAGCTCTGAATATCTAAGCAGGTGCAGCGTCGGGATCTGCTCCTGCTTTTCATTAACTTCCTGTTAAACTCCCTCTTTGAACGCTAACAAGCTCTTTCTCCTCCATCACTTGTCTGCAGACTTGTCGGCGTGCCTGCCGGCTGCCTCGCTCTTGGATTCTGTCGACGCCTTCAGCAGATGCTATTTCATTACACAAAGAGATAAGCCGCGCTGGAGAGCTTCCACCCGCCGCTCACGTGCACGCTCTGGCCACTGGCAGCAGCTCCGCATCCGCCGCTCTCAGCTGAGGATTCTGGGAGGCTTCCCAAAGCTGTGAAAGGTGAGTCCTGACTGGAAGTGTTATTAGCCGATTCGTGACAAGCGGGGACGCTTTGATGGGCGTCGCCTTGGCGGCGCCCCCGCGGCTGACGCGTTAACAAAAACAGCCCGCCGTGGTTCTCCGCGCGTCAGATTTTGACGAGTGTTTTCCGATTTTCACGCTTGGACTCTGACAGTCGGCCCACTCGTCTGCGCCGCAACTTTGGGCTGATTGCTCTGACTTTATTCTTCACTTTGTCACCAAATGTTGAGCGCTCGCATCAAGATATCAAAGCTCCGGCAGGAGGGCCCTTTCACGCCTCCTCGGCCTGTGTCCTGACGCCTGTCGTGGGGATCGCAGACGGACTACAAGGTGGTTTCATGGGCTGCTGTGATGTAGGTGGTTTACTGGGTTGTTGTGGTGTTGGTTGTTGTGGTGTCGCTGGTTTTCAGGGTTGTTGTGGTGTTGATGGCTTCTGGGGTTGTTGTGGTGTCAGTTGTCGTGGTGTCGGTTGTTTCTGGGTTGTTGCAGTATTGATTGTTGTGGTTTCCAGGGTTGTTGTGGTATTGGTTGTTGTGGTGTTGGTTGTTGTGGTGTGGGTGGTTTCTGGGTTGTTGCGGTGTCAGTTGTTATGGTTTTGGTGGTTTACAGAGTTATTGTGGTGTCGGTTGTTGTGGTGTCGATGGTTTACAGGGTTATTGTGGTGTCGGTTGTTGTGGTGTCGATGGTTTACAGGGTTATTGTGGTGTCGGTTGTTGTGGTGTCGATGGTTTACAGGGTTATTGTGGTGTCGGTTGTTGTGGTGTCGATGGTTTACAGGGTTATTGTGGTGTCGGTTGTTGTGGTGTCAATGGTTTCTGGGTTGTCATGGTGTCGGCTGTTGTGGTTTCTGGGTTGTTGTGGTGTTGGTGGTTCTGAAGTATTCCTGGTTTCAAGGCCACATTCTCTCTCTCTCTCTCTTTTTGAGGCTGCTCAGTTCCCACCTCGTCAAAGAGTTGATTTGGGCAAACGGAGTCGTCACTTGGGAATGACGGTGATTAAATACATGTGGCACATCTGCAGCATCTGTCCGTGAGCTTCCTGCGGACCGCTGCCGTGTTTTATGGCCTCCGTCAGATGAGACAACTGGTATTTACTTTTAATCTGCATCATGTCAGAAAGAAAGAGGCTGGAACTTTGATGTAATGATCCCGTTTATGGAAGAGGAGTCCTTGACTGCACTCTCCTGGCATCCTAACTAGCATGCTAAGGACTTTTTGGGTAATAGGGATGAGGACGGAGCAGAAAAGCGTATCCATCCGCCGACCGCTCGCTCATCCTGAAGTTCATGAGAGGTTCCAGCGGTCCGAATAGAAGCAAATTAAGCTGAAGTGTTTTTTTAGCACCTCTTGTTCCCCCTGACAGCACGTCCAGGCTGGAGATTCAGGGAAGGAATAAAGGATCCAAGAGGGAATTTCACTCCACAAAGAGCGTAACTTTGAAACGAGATCCCACTTAATTCGTCTCGCTCAGCGTGACAGACTCACATTAGCCGTGGATAAACTTTGGCTGAAAAGCACTTTTGCACAGTTCCCTCCTCCATCCCGTCGCGTACAGTAACGACGGCACGGTGGAGCTGGGCTCCATCCCAGCCCGGAATGGACGGAACGGGCGTTCAGGCGGGATCGATCCAGCAATTGTTAGTGTGTGTGTGTGTGTGTGTGTGTGTGTGTGTGTGTGTGTGTGTGTGTGTGTGTGTGTGTGTGTGTGTGTGTGTGTGTGTGTGTGTGTATGTGTGAGAGAGGGAGTGTGTGTGTGTGTGAGCAGAGAAGACGTGAACTCGGCATGAAAGGTTGGGATGAGAACTGGGACATCTGGGAACTGCTGCTTGTCTCCCAGAAGGAAATCCACGTTTTCCCAAATGAGAACGAGAGTTTGGAAAACAGAAGTAACGGCATTCCAGCCTCAGCTGGAGCTCCGTCTCTCCATGCTCTGCATATCTGCAGCGTTTGTGTGTCTGTGTTCATCTTATTAAGGTTTTAGCGGGAACACCGAGGGGCGGCTGCTCTTGTTTACCCGCTGCATCCTCGGAGAAACCGCCGATGTCGGCACATTTCCTGGCGGGAGTCACAAAAGCGGAGCCTTCACCCCTGAGACGGTGAGGTGCTCACCTTTGGTTATTGTGTTCCAAGGCGCTGATTTGAGTCGACCTACTTCAGGGAGCGGGGATGCAAATGAAATCTGTTGCTTCCTGCTGCCGGAGTTCAAGGATTTACAGGAATATGCAAACTCCTCCACACTCAAATCAGGATCCTCTGCTCTCTTTATTAAGGCTCTCCTCTAATCTTCATCCTGTATTTATATATTCCGAGAACCCTCGCTGGGCTTTCTTTCCAAAACAATGTCACAGATTTTCACCTTCCAATAGCGATTTTCCATTTTTGCAGGAATTTTATAGTCAGGACGTTGGTGTCGGTGGAGGCTCCGCCCACTCTGGCGATGCTAGGTGGTTATTTTATGTTTATTTTGGTTAAAAATAACCGCTAACGGTCTGAAGGCTTCTGCAGGTGGCTTCCTTTCTGCCGCGCCTGCTGGGTTTTTCCTGGATCTGTTTGGATCGCTGACGGCGGCGCTCGGTTTACCCTCCGAGTTACGTAAAGCTGTTCAGCATTGCAAATGAGCGCGGTCGCACTGCGACTGGAGCGCGACACCTCCTCCGGGCTGACAGCTCGCTGTCACTCCGCCGTCACTCCGTCAGCGCCGCCACTGTCCCCACCCCACCCCCCACCCCCCCCGCTGGCCTTTGATCTCCGTAAGTGAGGGAGTCGGAGGGACAGGAAGTCGTCCAGAACTCATCGATTTTGTGTTTTGGGGGGTTTAAAACGGGGGGAAAAGAACACCGTTGCTGTCGGCGCGTCCGAGGGCTCCTTGTATTCCGGACACGTGGAGCGTTCCGTGGGTGAGAAGTGGAATCTGAACCCGGAGTGTTTCCATCTTCCCGCCGGCGGACGAGAGCTCTAAATGCTGTTTGGCCTCTGAAGCCGCGTGTGAAGCACAATTTGGTGAAGGATGTCATTTGAAGGGGGGGGTCGTTCCGCCGCTATGACGGCCCCCCCCGAGCACTCGCTCACACGCCGCCGCCGCCTCGCTATCGCTCCATCTCTGCGCTACCCTTCACACTTCCTCCCACACCTCCTCCTCTCACCTCCCAGCGGCTTTTTTATTGGCCGCTTCAAAGCCAGATGCTCCCGTTCTGGAGGGGCGGGGGGGGGTGGGGACCGCCATTAACGCTTGCTGATGGTCAGGAGCCCCGCCGCAGCCCCCGCGGTTGTGTGTTTTAGGCTTCTTCATCAAACCTCGCTGTCGCCCGTCAGCGACCCGGTTCTGATCCGACCCGGCTGGCGTGTTCCACCTGGGGGGGGGGGGCGAGGTGATCCGACGCCCCCGCCTTCAGACCGCGATAATAAAGCCTCAGCAGCAGGTCGACCTCCAGGACCGCCGGAGCGCCGGCTCCACTTTCATATCACAACTTTTACCGACTCTCAGAAAAGTCGTTTTTATCCTCGAGACCGGCGCTCAGCCCCTCCCCCCTCCCAGTTGGGTCGCCGTGGTCGTTCCACCTTAGCCGACCTTGACCTTCAGGCCGTCCCTTCACACTTTCATCTCGGATCCCGACTTCCCTCCTGCGGTAAAATCCGTTATTCCCGCTCCCCTCCGGCGTCGGATCTGCTCGTTTGCAGCAGTTTCGTTAAAGACGCGGGAGCGGCGGCCGCCGACTCCTGAGGCCTCCGAGGAGGCGACCGTTCGCCGCGCAGGTGTGGGCGGATTCGACGAGGACCGGAGGCGGATCGATGCGGGCCGCGGCGCCGCTCTTTATATTTAGCTTTGTTTAGAGCATTCGATGCGGCCGGGGCTCGGCGGCCCAACGGTTTATCCCGGCCGTGGCGCTCCGGCAGACGTTTACTGCGTATTTGCGCTAATGTAAAAACACTCAGTCGCAGCTCCCCGTTAGTGCTTCCCAGAATGTAACGGCTGATGTAATCGATGGCGTTCTAAAAATATTTGGACTGGAGCGAATCGATGGGAGGGATCATTCCCATGCTGCTTGGATATGTACACACAAATAGACCATTGATGGTATCGAGTGGCCTCAGGGCTCCCTAGTTACGCCCCTGCTGCTATATCCGGCTCCTCTTCTCCGGCGCTGCATCCGAGCCGCAGCTCATCCCTGCGACTATAAACCCCCCCTCGGCTTTAAATAATGCCCATAAACGCCCTGTCACGCGCCCCCTGCCGGCCCCGCCCCCGTGAAATCAGCTGATTTGCATCATTTTACGGCGCGTTGGCGATAAAACCCGAAGGTTCCGATCGGAGCGGCAGGCGAAGGGCCGCCGTCGACCCGTTTGACCGTTCCGGGCCTCGGCCGGCGTGGCTCCCTGGGCCCGACCCCCTCCCCCCGGCGAGGTGGCGGGTCTCGCAGGAGCGAGTCGTGTGTTTTGTGTGTGATTTCGCGGTAGATCAGCTGCTCCGTCAGGGATGGTGAGCGGCTGCACGCATCATTACGCTTGTTTACACCGAGATGAAGACGCAGAAGGACGCCGGCGAGCTTATTGTCAAAATAACGGCGAAATCGCAAACTTCGTGTGGAGAAAATCACCCGGACACAATCGTGCTAACAAACCTGATTACTGCACTAATATTTAAACGTCGGCGCAGCAGATGCTTCGCTTCTACCCGGCGAAATTAGCACGTTAGCTTTAAAAGAGCAAACATAAAGCGTGTTTTAGATTTTCTTCTCGGGGGAATCGGCGAGGATTCGCCGGACAGGCTACCGAGAACCAGGAGCAGCGACGTTTTTATTTTAACGTAAAGTATCGATTTTCTCTTTGATCCTTTGATCGCCTCAGCCCGTTGAAACTCTCTCAAATCTCTGCGAAAAGTAAACTTACAAACTGCACAATTAGACGCGTCATACCTGTACAGCAGATCTGCATCCCCCCTCCCCCCTTCCCCTCCCCCGCCCCCCCGGGGGGGCTCATTATTCCGTCGGCGGTGCATTAAACAAGCGTGAAAAGATCAGCCTGTCTTTGTGGATGTGCTGAACCGAGCCGAGACAGACAGGCAAATATAATTGTAAATTATGAGTTCTGCTCCCTCCAGCTCGGCGCGGCTGCACGACGACCCGAAACCCTGACAGAAATGAAGAAACGGCAAATCCCCGGCTTTACATCACCCGACGCTCCGTGATGAAGCTCTCAGTGGCAGCTTATCGCCGCGGCTGGCTAAAGGAATGATGTTGTCACTAAAGAAAGCGTAGGCTTCGGGGCGGTGCTTTATGGCGGCGGCGTTAACGGAGGACGGTCCGGCCGGGGCCGCGACACGGACGGGGAAGCCGGCGAGAGGCGACGTTCCGGGGGAAAAAAAATCGCATTGGGTTTGAATAATGGAATCGCTGGACCTGCTGCTCCCACCGGTTTTGAGGGGGCGCCCCCTGCTGGTGGGACGGGGGCGCCCGCGGAGCTCCGCCCACCCTCGACCGGCGCGGCCACCTGCTCACACGTGCGGCCCCGCTAACGAGAACATCAAACCGCGCGCCGCTGACTCGTGTTCCCGCCTGTTTGTGGACGGGATTAGGAGAAAAGTAAATGGTGGATTTGAACGTTTCAGGGATTAAGCCCCGTGTGCAAGTTGACTCAGCGCGCGATCCAACAAACTCTGCTGCCCCCGTGCACCTCGCCTACACGTGCGCAGGGTGGCTACAGCCAGCCTGGGGGTGGTCGGGGGGTCGGGGGGGGCGTCGAGGCCTTCGGTCCCTCTGCCTTTGGCCCCGCCCGCCGCGCCGGTCCGGCCCATGTGCGGGAGCCGCATCTCTCCTCCCTTTTTCCTCGACGTCCCCCTGACCCCCCCTTTCTGCTTCCTCATCCTCCAAAAGGAAATGATGCAGTTGCTAGGCAACCGCCGAGGGAGCGGCTGGAGCCGTTCCGGGGGCCGGCCCCGTCCTGGACACTCGCGCTGAAGTGTGTGTATAAAGTTCTTTGTGCTGCTCTGACGGCGTGTTTCTGTAAATATGGGGTTTGTTCTTTTTTTTAGCGTTGGCATGAAATAAAATGATGTTTTGACACAGACCATTGCTCCGTTTGCTTCCCCCATTAAATTCCCTCAGATTCATTCATGTAGGACAGGATTTCTAATTGCTGTATTTAATGTGTTAATGATTTAATTATTCTTTTAATTAATTTGTTACGACCAAATGATTGACTTAATTCAAGGACTCTTGGCTTGTCTTTGGGGGGGGGGGCAGGGGTTGGTTGGGGTTGTTCTCCAACATGGATGAAGTAGTGATGCGACGCACGCAGGCGTTTCTCCAGCAACACGTTCCTGGTTGGGAGTTTTCTGTTTTCCGAGATTGACGGAGGATGCTCCTTTCTTCTTTCCCTCCCCAGTGAGGAATGACTGCGGGGCTAATCTGAAGTAAACAGGCTTCCGGGCCCTCGGGGAGGGCGGGGTAAAGCGCGGCGGTGTCTCAAACATCAGCCGCCCGGCATCAAAGGGACTGGCGCTCTTTTTTTTTTTTACTTTTAATTGAAACGTCTTTTGACGCGTAAACGTTCGGTTATCGGACTCGGGTTCGATCGCTGCGGAAAAACCCAGCCGAGGCGGAAAGGTCGAACAAAATATTCCAGCGTCCCGCGAACGCCATCAGCTATTCAAACAAATCTACCTTCGCCCAGCGTGGAAGCGTGGTGGGAACTTTCTTTTTTTTTTTTTCTTTCAGGCAGCTGCAAATTGCCTCAAAGTTTTATTGATGATGGAGTGAAAAAAAGCTGCGCTGATGGATAAAGCTGCTGCTCAGTATGCAGCGGACACGTCGGACCGTTAAAGCGCCGCTTTTATCTTCCTCCCTGCAGCTCAGATTCCACATTTTCTTTCTTGGTGCCGTTTGCAGCTTGTCAGCAGATGGAAATCATTGTTTTACTGTCAATACAGACGGCGTTCCGTCCTCTTGAACAGGGGAGCCTCATTAGCATAATCTTTTGATTCTGTGTTTTGGGGACTTTTTTTTTGGGTCTTTTTGTCAACTAAGAGTCAGATTATCAACAATCCCCACCTTCCTTCGCAGACGGGGGGGGGGCGTGGTGGAGGGGGTGTTGTCTTGGAATCCTCAGAGGCGGGGCCTTTAAGTGACCCTTGTTGGTCATAATCTGGGTTATGTCATTGATCTCCCACGTGGTCGGGGGCCCTCGCGTTCCTCCTCCCGTTGGACGGCTTCCTGATTTCGTGGTTCTTCCCAACCCCCCCAGGAGTGTCAGCCTCGAGCTGGAGTCCCCTCCATCTCCTCTCCTCTCTGCTGCTAACTCGGGTGACGGAGAGGAACAGGATGTAATCTGGGATTAATTACGGGAATTCGGTGTACGGCGCCGTGGCTCGCAGGCATCTGGCGGCGTTCTGGCTAATCTGTATGACGGCGGATTTGGACGACAGCTGGAGGACGCAGGTAGCGCCGACACGCCAGGAGCTCCTGCGAGTTTCCGGGTAATCGGAAACAATTTGAGGTTCGTGGCGGCCCACGTGAGGGGGGGGGGGGACGGCTGCCACGGGCCCACGCAGGCTGTCGAGCCGCGAGTGTTTACGTTCAAATATTTGCCCGTCTCGGATCTGAGAGGCGCCAGATAAGTCGGTGACGTCTGTCAGGAGCGGAGCTGTCTGCCTCCCACCCGAGTCCTCTTTATTAAACGAACATTGATTTCTCTTAGCCTTTGATAATCCCCCCCCCCCCACACCGGAGTCTAATCAAAACACATCGAATGTTTGCCGCCAAGGACGGTCCTGTCAGAGAAACTCGGGTTTTGTTTCTCAAACAGCCCAAAGTCACAAAGCAGCCATTTTGTTTTAATGTCACTTCCTCTTTATTAAAACTTTCCCCGCTGCTGTCGAGTCCTGACGCGCCCCCCCCCCCCGGTGGGGCGCTCCCATGGTGACGGGGGGGTTGGGGGGGGGGTTCACAGAGGCGCGTAGCCTAAGCAGACATCTGGGCCTGTCTCACACTTGCCGGGCCGGGCCCCTCCTGGGCCTGCTGATGAGTGAAATTATTTTTAATGGATCTTCATAAAACCATCTGTAGGAGCGCACCTGCACGCTGGAAGGCCATCGACGGGATGATTACGGCCGCGGGAGCCGGGAACGGCTCTAAAATGTGTAATCATTGTGTTCGCCGTGTCCGCGGCCCGCGCCTGCTTTCATGTGCCCCCCCCCGTTCTTTTAAGCCCGCTCCCACAAAGCGGGCCTGCCCTCCGTCTGTTGGCTCCGCGGCGGCTACGATTTCCATTTAGATTCGCGCGTTTCTCCAGCACGTCGCCGTAAATGCCACACGCGTGGGCCCCCCTGTGCCCGATTGTTGTCCAAATAAAGCCAATTTCTGTCCCGTTATCGGTGTCAAAACCCGCGAAGAGCCGCGGAAAGAGGCGGCGCCCCAACCGCCCCGGCGCCGGGGCCTCCGACGCCATCCTTCGGCGCTTTGATAACGTGATTTAAGATGCTGAAGGGGTCCGGGGGCCCGTCTCCGCTGACAGGTTCATCCGTGTCCGCGGCGCATTCCCCCGTTACTTCTCATCAAATTTGATTTGTATGAAGATACAGCTGATGTTTTATTTATCCCTGCCCTCTGGAACCTGCGGGGACCCTCCGGGCTCCCTGATTTTATACGAGAGAGAGAGAACAAATCCGAAAAAAAAAAAAAAAAAAGAGCGAGGGCCGTCTGCGTCTGCCCCCGCTGCTGGACGCTTTAATAAATTCGAGATGGAATTTTGCGCGGCCTCTGTTGGGGCTTGTCACTTCTGAAGCGCCCTGTGGGACGCCTCATTCATCACCCGACGCCGACAGGTTTGAACCCAGAACCTCCGCAGATGTTCGAAGCGCGAGCCGGACCGGGTTCCCGGCGTAGGTTGGGAGCTAGCCCGCCCGGGCGGGGGTGCCGCGCCCGGGAAGCAGCGCGCCGGCCTCTGGGCCGCCGTAGGCCCGGGTCTTGAAGCCGGAGCGGCGTCGACCGCGGGGCCGGGGGGCAGCGACTGGGCCGTGAGCGAGGGTTCTCGAGAGCGGCGCTGGGAGTCGGGCCGCGCTCTGTTGTGGCAGCTGTGCGCAGCTGTGCGCGCTCTCCCGTGGGCGCCTCCGCGTGGAGGTGTGTTGATCTATAAACGCCGCAGCACATTATTATCCTTTCGGGCCAGATGTTCCTGGGATTGGAGGGGGAGACGAGACGCGACCAAATAGTAATGAGTCTGGACGTTTGTTGCCCCCTTTCTGCTGCTGCAGCCGCATCGCCCCCCAACCCCCCACCCCAGATGCTGCAGACGGAGAGCGTCTGATTTAAAAAGGCCTAATGAACGGGAGCCGCCGCCAAGAGCGCAGCTGCACGTTCGGGGAGGGGGGGGGGGGGTAGGTGAGGCATCTGGGTCAATAGCGCCCCCCCGCCGAGGGCCGTGGGTCTTCCCAGCGTCGGGAGCAGGTATGGATCCGGGATTCCGCCGTTCCTGTTTTCCGGTAATTCCAGCTCATGAATTTGCGCATCCCGATGGTCCCCCCGCTCCGGAGAGCGCTCCTGTCAGGAGGAGCGCCGACGCGCTTTTGTCTGGATTTCCTCGGCCTGGCAGCTCTTGATTGATGTCTGTCTGCCCGGCGGTGAGCGCGGCCCCCCCTCCAGCTTTTGTTTATTCCGCGGCCTTAAAGCATCATTGGGGGTGTAATGGAAGATTAAAAGAACAGGTGATGGGGCTAATTAGTCATTAGCAAAGAGATTAAAGTCCCAAATGACAACTGCGCGCTTTACAAGGTCATAATTTGATTAAAGCGGCTTCCTGTTGATGGAGGAAGCTTCCACGAGATGATTAACTTTCTCCTCTCCTCACTCTTTGGTGCCATTTTAAATTTGAGCGTATAGAAACACAGATAATGGACCCGGCTCTGCCCAACAGTCCAAACTGATTAAATATGTTTCCTTTTGAAGCTCTAAACCTTCTTGTTTCCAGCGTTTTTACTGTTGATCTCTTTAATCTCCTCCACTTTTAATTTGGGCTTATTTGCGGAAAGTCAAGGTTGACAAACTCTGATTGCCTAATTTGAAGTTTAATTGCACGGCGACGCTGATAGAGATGTTCGTCGCCTCCGTGTCAACTTGAAGTTTCCTCTTGAGCCAAGTTTGAGTGTTTCCCGTCGGCTAATATATTCCACGTCTCCGCTCGCGTTGGGAAGCGTCGGGAGGAGGATGGAAGCCCGATGTAATGTCCGTGAGTTTTGCTGGCGTCAGGAGGTCGGGTCAGCCGAAGGAGCCTTGAGGTGCTGCTGTTCCACCGCTGACCAGCAGGGCTCCCGAGGGCTCGGAGCTCCTCGCCGTGCCCCGTCCTTCACCTTTTCCCAGCGAATCACCTCCTCTCCCTCCTTTGTTTACTAGTTGCTGTTCTCCAGCATCAAATATTGATGGAGGTCAGTAACAGAGCAAAGTCACCCCACCTCAATTTTTAATGTATAATATACCGCAAATGGCATACCCCCCACTTTAATGCTTCTGAAGGCAAATACTTGCCCGCCAGCCTCTTTATAAATACGTTCCCCTTCAGGTCCTCAGAGAGCTGCATCGCAGCCTCAGGCCACCACAAATGCACTCAGACCCCCCTAAAACTCAAACGCCGACAGATTTCACTTGACCTTCCACGCCGTCTTTAGGAGAAGTAATAATCCCCGACGGAGAGGGGGAAACCCGAGGAGGGGGCTCGATCGGGAATGAAGCTCCAGACGTCGGCCTTGGCATCCGCGGAATTTTGGGGTCAGCACTCTCCTGATGGATGTGACTCAATAATTGATGCATGTGACACAAATTTATCAAACATTCATCTCAAGGATGGCGTGGCCTCCTAAAAATCTGGTGTTTTTAGAGACGGCTTGGTTCTTCCCAAGTAGTTTTCTTTCTCTGGGATTATTTTGTTTGAGCAATAAGATGAAAAATGGAGAAGCGGTCTTCTCCGACCGGCCCGGAGGCTCAAAGAAAACCCCTACGAAGGTTTCCAGGAAGCTACGTTGAACAAACACCTCCTGTCCAGAGGCTCGCTGATGTTGACATCAGCTCTGGGATAGCGGCTCTGCTCTCAAACGTGGTGGGGGTCGTTAACGTTCCTTCTCCCTGAACCCACTGAAGTTCGTGTTGAGCCCAGCAGAGCGTGGTCCCAGCAGCCAGGGAGGAGGGCCGGCCGACTCTGATCCACACGGCGCTCCATCGGAGCAGAAGAATCACGTCTGCCGCCGCCGCGATGCAGAAAAAGCAGGTCTGACGTCGTTAAATCATCCTGCAGAATTTAAAGCGCAGCCCGACGGCGGTGAGTCTTCTGTGTGGAGTGAGGGACAGCAGAGAGCCTCTCCTCCTCCTCCTCCTCCTCCTCCTCCTCCTCCTCCTTCCCTTGAAAGCTCCCCTCCACCCTCGACAGACGATCAGTGAAAAGAGATCACCGTGGGGACCCGAGGCTCCCGCGGCTTTCCGAGGGCAACGCTGCGGCTGCTTATTTTAGACGCGGCATGCCTCCAAAGCAGCGAGGAGCAGGGGTCAATTTCCACCCCCCCCCCAACCCCCCACCCTGCTCTCATGAAATAAGCATGCAGTTAAGTGAACAAACTGCCTTTTGCCCGAAAGTGACCCGTTAAAGAAGTTAGCGCTGATGGAAAACGCCGAGGCGTACATGCGAGTTCATACGCCGGGGTCGCGGCCCCTCACGTGTCGCTGCTTCAGGGAACATGTGACCCCCACAGGTAGGCCTGTCCTGGTGCCCCGCCCCTCCCCAGCTGACGCTTCACCTCTCGCCGACCCCGGAGTCGGTCGTTCTGGCCCAACGGACCGAGCCGAACCGAAGAATCCTCGGGGAAGTGCGTGGAAGTCACGTGACGCTCCCCGACCCACTTGAGGGTCAAAGATGGCGACAAAATGGAGAAGGAAGCGAAGCAGTTGAGACGCTCCCAATTTCAGCCGTTCCGTGAGAGAAAATGGAATCGGAGGAGAAAAACGCAGCCTCTCCTCCACATCTGTGGGACCGGCCGAAGGCACATCAACTATTTTCTCTGCCCACTCTGGGTCGTCACTGAAAGCAATCATTTTACAATTGATTTTCATGGCTCAGGGAGAAATAATGGGAATTCTTTCTAATGTAGAAATGTATGTGTTCCTGTTGGTTAACCAGAATAGACCATATTTCAGGCTTGTCAGAGGAGTAAAAATGCCCCCCCCCTCCCCCCAATGTGACACCTCACCACCTTTAAAAATCAATCATGTGATTTCATCCCGCTGGAGTGATGGAGGCAGTTTTGGTTCGTCCCAGTTCTGGGAGCGGGGCTCTGGGGGGGGGGGGGTGAGGGGGTCCCGGTTTGTGGGCTGCACAGATCTGAATGTGGGGGTTCAGAGTCCGTCAGCGGCGGCGGCGGGGGCTCCTGGATGAGCCCGGCTCCATTTAGGCTGGGTTTATCAATCAGGAGCTGTCGGGGGCCCAACGCCCTGCCCAGGCGCCATTACTGTACCATTACACACCAGATCCCCCAGTTTATCACCACTACGGGCGCGTGTCAGCCGTTATTAATGGAGGCTGGTGAGAGAGCTTATTGATTGACGGGCGGAGGAGAGAAGGATGTTCCTGAAGGGGCAGTTTGAGGGCCAGGACGTGCGCGGGCTCGCCGGGCCGCGTTATCCGGCCCTTTCACGTCAAACTGGGGGGGCGAGCTCGTTGGTCCTGTGTGGGCGTCCGTCCACTGGGAGGTCGCCCCGGGGCGTGTGGGGACGACTCGCCCCCCCCCGGGGGGACCTGGGCCGGGCGTCTCCGAAGGGTCGTTCCAGCCACTCTCCAGACTAATCCTGATTGAGCGAGCGCGCTGATGTGCGCGGCGGCGGCGAGTCCTCTGCGCTTTAAAAAGCGTTTCTCATTGATTATTGAAAGCGCAGCTCCGCTGCCGAGGTCGTGGCGAGGCCTCGTGTAGAGTTATTTAGACATACATCTCTGGCCCGACAGCCTTTTTGTTGTGCCAAGACCTCCGTGTGGGAATACGCCGGCGGCCTGTTCTTAATCCCAAAGCTGAATAAATTATTCACTCCCGACGAACAACAATTAACCGCGTCTGTTTAATTCTTTTTCCGAGGAAGTCGGGCAGGGACGGAAGCCTCGGTGCACCTTCACCCCCGCTGTCGCTCAAGAGAGCCCTCGAGGAGCGTTCCTGGGCCCCGTCGGGTGCGCTTTTCCGGGGCTTCATCCGTCTCGCTGAAGTTTGGAGGGCACTTTGAAGCCACAGGTGAGCGCTGCAGCCGGCCTGTTGCGCAACACAGGCGCGCTAATGGTCCTGCTGCGGCGGGCTTTGATTGTGATGTAAGGGCCCCGTTAAGCGGGGCTTTGAAACCTTCCCGTGATTCACGGCGGGCTGCTGAAGCGCCGCTTTCATGCGCCCGCCTCCCCCCGCCGAAGGTGCGCGGCAGATGTCGGCGTGGCCCGAGCGGAGGGATTAAAGCAGCCGTTGGCGGGGCCTGCGTTCACTCGGGACGTGTTCTGAAACCCATCCGGCGGCGGGCGGGTGGAGGTCGGTGAAACCCGAGAGCGGCGGCAATTAAACGTCTGACTGCCCGAGATGTCTTCGGTGGGGGGGTCATGTTAAATTAATAACATGGGGAAGATTTAGTTGTTAAAATGCTGCTTCTTGTACTTTTGTGCTCTGACTTGCGTGTTTCTGGCGGCCACCAGAGGCTTTCAGGTGCTGCTGCGGGGGCCACTGGTGGGGGGGGCCGCTGATGGGGGCCCCGGGACATAAGGCCCTGTAGACCTGAGCTATTATTTCCCAGCTAATGGAGGCGGAGGTGGTTATCTCCCCCTGGCCCGGGAGTCCCACCTGGATCGGTCTGCGGCCCGGGTCGTTAATGACGGGGGGGCCCGCCGCGGCCCCCGGGGGTCGCTCTGCGTCCTCGTCACAGTCCAGGAGCCGCCCCCCCGCCTGCAAACTTCTGACTTCTGGAGAAACGGATGACTGAGCAACTGGACGAAGTCCTTCAGCTCACCTCTTTCCAAAGGAAAAATGAGGCGCGCGTGCGGAAGCTGCAGCGCGGCTGGAGGCGGGGCCTGTGTTTCTGGACGCACGCTGCCTCCCTGCGTCAGACCGACAGATGGAGAGGAAGGTGGCGTGTGCTGCGGAGTGTGTGTGTGTGTCGGGGGGTGCTCAAGCCAGTAGTGTGTGAGGACCTGCTCGGTTCGACACCGTTGAAATTAATGAGCAAAAGTTTCCTTTAGCCTAAAAGAGGACGCCGACCTTCGGAATAACCCCGCCGCCTGTAAAATATTGCCTAAATTCGAAACTGTTGTGAAAAACTGCGAGGCGCTGACTTTAAAAACGTAGAAAATAAATCTCTAATGCTTAAATCTATGGCGTTATTATACAAAACTGCAAAACAAATGAGCAGAAACGGAAAATATTCCCGTCGCAAACCGGGACGGCTCGGCTAGCCGCGTTAGCATCGCAATATAAATGTTCCGTACATCAGAACTTAAAAAAAAAAAAAAAAAAAAAATACTGAAAATGCGTTTGGGTCTTCCATCTTTAACCAAAGAAGTTTTGTTTTGGTTCATTTCTCACCTGCCACTCGATTAGCCTCCGCGGCTATCGGGTTAGCAAGCTCCCAACCGGCGCGTCCCCCAACCCCCCCCTCTTCGCCGGTTGCGGAAGTGCCAGCTGGGCGACTCTGCCTTCTGCCTTCACGAGGAAAAATCTGATCGTTAATATTAATTGCGAACAGGAGGAATCAGGTGTGAGGGAGCGGGGACGTCAGCGGTCGGCCAAATCAGCTCTTATGGAGCCTAATCCCGCCGCCCCTCTGTCGGCCTCATAGTTTCCATTAATCTGCGCCGCATGAATACTAATAGCCGCGGCGGCTTAATGGCCCTGCCCAAATCCCCGTGTTTGATTTCCACTCCTCAAAGTGACCTTTTCCGCCGCGCTAATGGGCTTACCTGCGCTAGATCATGTCGGAACACGAGGGGAGAAGGTTCGGAGACTTCCAGTGGACAAACACGGGCGCCGGCGCCCCAAACGCTCCGCGTTCCATCTCGTTTAGCGGCGCATTATGAAGGAAAGGGGGGGCAGCGGCCAGGCCGTAATGGCCTGCTATATTCTGTTTCTGGCGAGCCGGCCATGCAGGGAAGGAGGCGGGTAGGATTCATTCCCGTAGTTGGGAATTATCACCCTGTCAGGGAAGGTTTGGGGACACTTCAGGCTGGAGCTTTGCAAACCCAACGGAGCCTCCGGGGACGAAGATTCCCGGCGAATCCCGTTTTCGGTCCGTTCCGCGTCACGTGTGCGACGTTTCTGAGGTTAGTTGACCCGACATTTTTGTGCGCGCGCGCGTTCGTGCTGCCGCTGATGCGCGCTGTTGTTTGCTGAGCCGATGGGGTTGATTAACTTGAGCGGCGCGTCGACGCGCACGTGGAACCTCCCAAGGTTACGCGCAGACGAGCGCTGCATGAACTCGACGGCGCTAATTAGCCTTTCAGGTTAGCGGCGTGGAAATGTGACTCGTTAACAGATGCAGGAAAGAAAATAAAACGTATTCGCTTCAAACTCGCCTTCAGACATCCAACTGCGGCGGGATTATCGACAGATTGGGACTGGGAGATGGCTGGGGATGGTCCGGACTGGTGAAACTGGGAGTGTGGGAGCCCGTCCCAACTGGAATGTTTAGGCTAAAAACAACCCGCCAGGTTCGGCCGTGAAGCTCCGCCCCCCCGGCCCCGCCTAACCTGTTTCTGACCTGACCTGTTTCTGATCTTCACCCCCCCCCTCAGCCTCTTGCTGTCAGCGTGGGGCCCCCCCGGGGGCTCCGACTGCCTCAGCCGGCCGAGAGCCTTCCCACGGGTCCGCGGAGGGTCAGCAGGGTCAACAGCACTCCAGTCGGGCGCTAAGCGGGGCCCCTTTAGGGTCCCTCGGTTTCCGCGGCCGTAATTGAATGTAAGTAGGCGCTTGGATGGATGGGCCGCGCGCTTGACAGCATGGGACGGCATATTTACGGGGCTGGTGGAAAATCACAGGCCTTCGCTCCGCGGCTATCACTCTCAGGATCCCTGCCTTTTATGTGGGGATGCGGCGGGATGTGAAGATATACGGCCGAGGCGGCGAGGCTCGCTCATTCAGTATTAAAGCCCTCTACCTCGGGAACGTAACGAGCCTCTCCGTGTTGGCCTTCCTAAACTCTTCCCTTCAGAGCAGCTTTCGCTGTTTCTCTCCTGCCATCTTGTTTTGGATCATCCCGGACTTGATCCAAGGTGCAGCCCCAGGCTCAGGGCAGGGTCAGCACGCCCCCCTCCCCCTCCCCCTCACAACCTCCAACTTTAACAGCTCGGCCCCCGGGCCTGCACCCGTCATCCCTGTCATCTCCTCATCATCCCCCTTTTCTCTCCTCACCCCGCTCCCTTCATCTGCCGCACCTATCGCTGGTTTTCCAGACTGCAGCCATTCTTCCTCCCTTTCATGTTCCCCCTCCGCACGCCGCTCCCTCTCCCCTCTCCAAGGCCGGTCTTTATCAGAGGCGCTCTCACAGCCCACTCATCCGTGGGGCTCATCCATCACCATCATGAAGAAAGAGTGAGGGGAGTCGGCACAAAGACCAGAGGAGGAGGAAAAGTGATGCACAACAACGGCGGGAGCGAGAAGTCGGTTGTCTGAATCAGGCTGGAAGCTTCTCGGGTGAGGGGAAACAAATGGAGAGATCATCGCGGGAAAGGAGGAGAGAACGTGGGAGGATAACGATGGAAGGGAGAGAGGGCGAGGAGGGTAGGGCTCAGGCGTAACCGCGCACGTCTCATCTGGTCTCCCAGAAAATAATCCCTTCATTTCCTCGGCGCTCGTCGTTTCTGGCGATATTATCCACGTCTTTTCTTCTCCACAGCCTCGGAGGCTTCCTCCGAACGCGGTCGGACCCCGAGGTGGAGCTCTGGTTGCAGCTGGATGCTGCGGGAATGTAATCAAAGCCGTCCGAACGCATCATCCCACGACCTGCGGCCTCGGCGCGTGGAGCGGGCGCGGCGGCGGCGTCCTCGCCAAACGCGCCGGGGAGATTCCGTCGTTTCCCCGTTTGTTTTTCAACGTTCCGAGGGTCTGAACTGGAGCGTGCTGGCTTCCCGGGCCTCCAAATACGAGAACCGTGCGACCGCGGAACGTTCCCGCCGCTCCTCCAGGCCTGTCGCCGCCGGCGAGGCCGGCAGCCGGAGACGCGGAGCGATGAAGACGTCACGCAGATGTCTGAGAGACGCACGATGATTTGAAAGCACCCTGAGACAAAAAGGCGACAGAGTCGGTCAACGGGGGGGTTGGGGGGGTCTGGGGGAGGCAGCGATCCGGCTGAGGCGGAATCAAAGCCTCGCCGTCTCCCGCCGGCGTCCCCCAGCGATGCCCGGAGGCGCCGACACGGCGAATATCTGTCAATCAGGACGCGGCGGCTGCAGGGGCGTTCGCCGGGGCCGCGCGCCCCCCCGTCACGCGTCGGCGGAAGGGTCGGACGGCGCCCGGCCCGCGAGGTGACGCTGAACCAGTGAGACCAGTAAAGATCAATGGCGCAGGTCGGCTTTGATCCTGTGATGAATTCCAGGATCATCAGCATGTTTATTAAAGCGGCCCTCGCCCGCCGGCCTCTTTATCTCGCCCAGCCCGCCGTGTTTTCAATCTCTTCTTCTCTTCAGCGCCGCAAATATAATTAATGGCGGAGCGCGAGGAAGCATGTTACTGGTTTATGGATTTTTGATGGTAATCTTCTGGATTAATTATGTGATATATGTGCCTTGTTAAGGTAATCGGGCTCGGGTAAATACAATGCATGAACTTTGATAGCGAACTGGCAGGCGTTCCTCCCCAGCCTCCCTAAATCAATTCGCGCCGTTCCCTGAGTCATTCCTGCACGGCTTCGCGCACGGATACTGGCAGGAACGGGGGGCTGTGGCCAGAAGGGGGGGGGGTCAAATGATTACAGTGATTACAATGATAATGGCGTGGCAACGCCTGTGCAATCACTCATCAGCAGCATCGCAACGGCGCCTCGTGCACCGGCGTGTTTAGACGCATTTATACTGTAAATTCAGTTTCATCAACATGGAAATTGGATTCAGGGGTGAGATAGATATGATGCGCACGTGGAACGGCCAATTCATTTGGATTAAAATGGGCCCGTGTGTGTGTGTGTGTGTGCGTGCGTGTGTGTCTCAGATGAGCGCACAAGTGGTGTGTGTCTGCCGGTGAGGTTAGCTGCCGTGTAACAGGAAGTGAGATGGCGAGGACGGCGCCCCCAAACGGGGGGAGGGGAATCCTCGGCGAAGGTCTCCCGGGAACTAATCCATGCGCTCGGACCAAGCGGCCTCGGCGGCGGGGCGAGCGGATTGTTGCTGATCCGGGCATTCCCGATCCCGGCGCTCCTGTTCTGGGCGCTCCCGATCCCGGCGCTCCTGCGGGGCTGCGGCTGACAGCTTTGATGCGAGCGGCGGCGGCGCTCGCAGGGCCTCATCTGTAAACCAGCCAACGCGCAGGCGAGCGTGGCGAAGCGCGCGAGGTTCGGCTGAAAAGGCTGATTAGCGCGTTCGCCTCGGCGAGCTTCCGCGCTCGCACGTATGCAGATTTCACGGAACTTCCCGCCCGTGTGATAAAACTGATTTATCCTTTCCCTTTTAACCGAATTAAGCTCGCGTGGCGACGACGCCGTAACCGCCCGATGGCGACGCGAAATGGATTGAAGCGAGCGTGCGAAAGCCGGTTTGCGTTGATGACGTATCGGTGGGACGGTTCTCGGGATTGATGGCGGTAAATAAAACCGTTAAAAGAACAAGGACGCGAGGGCGGGAACGCTGTTCTCGCCTGGTTGGGCGCCCGCCGGGGTGTTTTGCGTACGCGCGCGGGAAGCCTCGGGCGTCGCCCTGCGCTCCAGAATTCCCTTTAAATCCCACTTCCTGCGGGTTTTCGTGTGGAATCTTGAGTGTTGGTGTGGAATCGTCTTTCCGGCGGAGGCAGGAACGCCACCGCGCTCCGCGGCGCCTGCATTTCCCCGGACGCGCTCGGCGCTGGCTCTGCCTCCTCTTTGGTCTGGTAATCAGTTATTGGGACTCGCGGTGCTGAAAGCAGCCTGGAAGCCCACAAACACACAAAGCCGGGGGGGTCCCGGCGGGGCTGGGGGGGGGGCGTTCACGCGGCCAGCGCGCCGACATGGCCCGGCGGCGTGAGCCACACGCGGCCGCCGCCATTGTCCCGTATTAATACGCTATCGACCCGGGCAGGCGCGCGTTATCAATGGAAGGTGCCTCCGCGCCAGATCCTCCTGGGCCGTATTGATGCGGGGGGCACCGGAGGAAAGCGGTAATGGATACGTCGTCGCAATAAGAGCAGCGGCCACTCGGGGTGAGGAGGGGGGTGAGGAGGGGGGTGAGGAGGGGGGGGGGAAGAGGATATTTTAGTTTTTTCTCCGTCCTCATCCATAATCTCTGAGCAGCTCGGCGTTCCTATAGGAAGCCTCCGTGCAGTCCGGAGTGTCCGCAGAGGTTTGGGGTGGCTATTTCGGTTTCTGCCGTGATGGATCACCCCCCCACCCCCCCCCAATGCACCAACCCCCCCCCCCATGCACCACCCCCCCCTCCTTTGTCTGGCCTCCAAGCCGCCACAGCGGTTTGGCAAATGCCGACATCTATGCTCATGTTTATGGATCAGATGTATGGAAGTGGGGGGGCGGGGGGGGGGCGAGTGTGGGGGGGGGGTCGTGTAGATGTCTGCTGGCAGCCGCATCGGGGCTTCCTGCTCCAGGATCGGCTGCCCGACTGTTCCGGCTGGCTCCGTATCGGAGGAAACGAACGAAACGGATCGGGCATCGGTTCTGCAGGAGCGTCCAGTGTTTTCGCTCCGGCTCGGCTCCGATGCTCCGAGACGTCCCAGCGAGCCAGAATCAAATGCACGCCCATGTCCTCGGTGGCGGGGGGGGCGTGTCTGCGACGCGGTCGGACGCACGGTCAAACTTGGACTTGGGCCAGACCCTACCAAAATAAGAGCCCAGCTCACCCTCTGGTTGTAGCTCCCATCCGAACAACAATGATCCGTGGAGCCCCCACCCTCGTCACTCCGATTAGTTGCTCAGTCGGGACGCGCCGTCGGCTCGCTACTGCCTCCGGAGGCAGCGTGCGGTACTGCGGGACCAGAGTCCGTTAAATTAGCGGGAAGCTCCTCGGCTCCTCTCCCCGATCCTCCGACCAGCAGATTTATCCCGGCGAGAACGCGGCTGCATCCTAAAACCGGACTTGGCAGCGGGAGGTGCCAAGAGCCGAGCGAAGATTCCGAGGTGTGGGTGGTCGGGAGCTGAAGGGAGGGAGGATATTTTCGCCCAGCCGGCTGGAATTTTCGCGTTAATGCAAATGTTGGTCTTTTGGTGTTGGATGTGTAATCAGGAAACTGTTTGCCAACCCGCTCACGATAATAACTCCGCTCTGTTCCGCGGCTCCTACGCGGCCAAAATTCAATTAACCCAGATTTAAACACGAGCGCTCCGGGTCACCGTGCATTATTTTTGTGCTGTTTTGATAATGCGACTCATTTGTTAACAGCTTGCATTCGCATTTTAATTTTTCGCAACAATTTGCCGCCTTCACCCGGCGCACAGCGACGCCCACCTTATCGAGCGGGACCGGATCGGGAAGGGGAGGGTGGTGGTGGGAAAACAACGTCTTGGCAGGTTAGCATGCAGCGGCGGGAGACGGGGATCGTGTTTGGCTGCAGAAGCGCATGGCGCAGCCCGCTGCATACTCAAGCAGCTGTCTGCTGTATGACGACGCGCAGTGTGCTGACAACCCCCCCCAACCAGCAGCAGCCTCGCGCTCTCATCCTCGGGGATGCAGGCCGGAGTCCCGTGAGGGCTGACCTAAAAGCTTCAGGTGGCTGGTGCCCCCCCCCCATCCGCCCCCCCCCACCCCGCTGGTGGACAGATCAGTAGATGGATGGATGGGTGAACAGATAGAGAGGGACACGGCAGGAAGAGCCGACAATTTCATTTCCCATCTGCTGCGTTAGTGCAGCATCAGCAGGCGTTTCGTTCCCCCCACCTTTTTTTTTTTTTTTGGTCTCTGTTCAACCCCCCCCACTCCCCCCACTCCCCCCACCCCCCACACTGCTGGATATCTTCCATATCAGCATGTTTCAATCAGTGTAAACAGAGTTTAGGTAGATCGGGCTGGCGGTTCCTCGCCTGCCGGACCCCCCTCCTAATCTAAGAGGCGGAGTGTTGAGTCGGCGGGGGGGGGGGGCGAAGGTCCGGATTATCGAGGAGTCGGCTGGCGGCCGGAGGCCCCCCGCCGGGAGCGACCCTCGCTGGCGCCCTGCTAGGGGATCGGCTCGGCTGGGATCACCTTAAATCAATATTTGACCCCCCCCACACACACACACACACACACACGCCCCTTTGGTCACGTGACCGGGGAGTCGTCTCGTCCTCGTGCGCTTCGCTCCGAGCGCCGCCGCCGTTCCCGTCACGTGATGCAATGAGCTCATTAGCGCAGAAACAAACCGCGAAACCGGAATAAAGGCTCCCGGATCATTCCTCCGCGCGTCGCTGGGAATTCGTCCTGATTCGCATCAACTCACATTTGTTTTTGTTTTGCCGTCGTCTTTATTTTTTATTGCGAATTAGCGCGTGCCCCCGGTACGCCGACAGGCCCGCCGCATGCTGATGAGCTTCACGCCGGGGCAGACGTTCGGGGAGTTTGAGCCTGGCGCTTCCGATCGTTGCAGCTTCCGCTGGCCGTCGATGTTCCACTTTTAATTGTTTGATTCCGAAGCTTCAAGTCAAGTTAAAGGGATTAAAAGAGAATTATTATATATAATTAATCCTCCTCTGTCAGGCCCAGGTAGTCGGACCCCCAACCCCCGTGTTTACCCGCGCCCGCTGCACGTGCGCGCTCGGCTTGTGCCTGAGAGCGCGCACGTGTGTTTGCTAAACAAAGCTTTTTATCATCGGCGAAGCGTAACCAGATCAATTTATAAACGGCCTTATCTGCTCAGAGGAACGCGGGTAGCCCAGCGGCGATTAGCTGCAGCAGCTGCTGGCTCCCTGCATACAGAACCGCCGTCGCTAAGCTACGCAGACGGGGGGGGGGGGGGGGGCGGGGCAGGGGGCGGGGCCGCCCTCAACTTGACGTGTCCTCCCAGAGCGCTGCTATTAGCGCGCAGAAATGCGGAAATTTGCTCAGGTGAAATCGGGGGAGGGGGGGGGGAGGGGGAGGGGGGTGGAATTCCACATGTCATTCCTGAAATTGAGTTTTGATAACTGACAATTTGTTCAGCTGGCGAAATGTCAGGAGTCCGAAAAGATTGATGAAGTGCATAATGGGCGTCTCGGATCGCCTCGCCACCCGCCCCCCCCCCCCAAGCACGGCAGCGGGGGCGCTGGGGGACCAAGGGGGGAAGCCGTGGCGTGGAAGCTGGGACGTCGGGAACGTGACGGAGGCTCGTAGCTTCATTAGGAGGCCGGGCGAGGAGGCGGGGGGGGGCGAGGGGGGGGCAGCGGTGGAGTTGTTTGTGCGCGGCGAGCCGCCGGCCTTACCTTAATTATCCCCACACACCGCAGCCCTTTAAAAAAAATCACCGTGACAGCGACTGTGACAGATCTCCAAACCCGCTCCGATGTTTTTCCCGTCTCCGCTTCTCTGCATCAGGAAGCGGAGGCATGAAAACCTAAACGCTGTTCGGCAACAGAAATAGCTTCACCTCAGTTTGACACTTCCAGTTCGTGTCCCGCTAACGGGATTTGTGTGTTTTTAACGCCGAGTTTAAGCTCCGGTTTTTATTTTTTGGACACTTCCCGCCACAGTTGTCCAAATAATCCTCGTCTGTGTACGGATATCAAATATTCGGGATAAAATTGACTAACCGGGCTGTTTGTGAACGGAGAGGTGTCACAGTCTGGAAGTTGGGAACCGAGCGTTCCCTCTCCCGGATCGACCCCGCTCGCTCCCGAAGGAGCGGACAGACGAGCCGCTCGTTGCGCCTCGTCTTTATCGCGTTGACACGTAAGAGTCGTTCCCGACGATCACGCTGATGAGTCCAGACGCCGGCTAATTCCCATTATTCCCGACTCCTGGCTGCAGTCCCCGAGTTCCCCTGTAGGGCGGGGCTAGCGTAGTCATTCCCTCAAAGAGCTCGTTTTCCCTCTCCGGGTAACCACAGATGAATCGGTTCAGATTCCGGTCTGCCGCTTTTGAAGGAAGCTCTGTTTTTTTTTTCCTGGTGAAAATTGGCAAGCAAGCATTGATATGTATAATTAATTTTGTTGTTATCCACATATTTGAGCATCCGAGGGAGAGGAGCCCGCGCTCGTCGGAACCCAGGGACGGCACGCGGATCATTTTTAACATTTATATTCCAATTGGATTTGCTCAACTGGAATTATCTGGCGCCCCTTCATGCTGCAGATTAATTCAGTTTCCTTGTTGTTCATTTCTAAGTTTAATAACATAACCCAAAGGTATTCCTTCTCTCTGTGAGCAGAGGAACTGTTCCGAGTCCTCTCGGCTTCCCGTTCCTTTGTCTCCTCGCAGATTTTGGATTTTGCATTCCCCCTGCATGAATAGATCTGAGCGTTCCCGGTGCGTGAATATTTTCATCGCCGTGGTCCCTCCATGGCCGGCAGCGGGAACTTTACGACATATTTAGCATCTGCAGCAACAAAAACTGTTTATCGTGGCTCTTCTTTAATTGCGCGCGGGAACGTCGGAGTTCGCTCAAGAGGGAAAGTCGCCGGGAAGGAGACGCGGAAACGAGGAGCGCGTCTTGTTAAATCAGGATCAATTTGACACCTGCTCGCACTGCCGACTTCCCAGGTGCGTGCGGGCGGTGCTTCCAGCCGACCGTTCGTCTCATAGGTGGCGGGAAGCGTGGCGGGGGTCGGCGGTGGCGTCTCAACAACCCCCTCATCAGGATAATTAAGCCGCTGCACACACGCGGGAATGTTGCCAGCCTCCATCCAAGTTGTAGTGATAGTTTGCAAATTGCCTGTGATTCGCCACCTGATTGTCTGTGATTATGTTGTCACTGGATGCTGTGATTATGATGGCCCGTAATTGCTGGTGTGCATTAGCCGCTGCAGCCCCCCCCCCCCCCCCCACCCCCAACCCCCCCCTACCTGTCTGTCTTTTACTTCTTTCTTTCTTTCTCCATTTCTGAAATCGGAAATACTCCCGGGGAGTCTCAGACACACGGAACGAGCTACGGATGCCGACATGGCCGCGGTTTGAGTCCAAATTAAAGGTGGAACGTTCCACATTCTTCCAGTTGTGTTGGGAATTTGGAGCCCCGCGCGCTCCTGCAACAGGGAAGTGTGCAAAATCTGCCGTCGTGGTTTTTGTATGCGAGCGCGACGCGCCGCCACGCAGAGCGAGTTCCCGTTCCCACGGACGGCATCCAGTCGCTCATCGTAGCGCTCGGAACAGTCGGTGTTTATCGGACTGCCGCTTCCGAACTGCTGGCGTTCCGACAAACAGGAACTAATTTGCATCTCATTAATGCTCCTGCAGAAGAATTCCCGCCCCTCCTCTCGGGATTCCCAGATGCCGCGCTGCTGCCTGGATCCGTGGAAGTCCAGACCGCGTTTCCACACACTTGATGAGCAGAAGGATTAAACGCGCTCGCTGATTGCGTGGTCATTCCCGCTCTAATTGAAAACCTAATGTGCATCCGCCGTGTATTAATTAAGCGCGGGATATCGGGCCTGGGGGTAAACCATGATGGGTTCTTATTAAAAATTAATAACATCAATTCTTTATTATTATCTTGTTGTGAATCGCAGCAAATAAACACGACAACGGGGCTGCTGAGCTTTTCCCACTCAGTCCGCGGCTAAGGGGCCCCCGGGGGCCTCTTCCCCTCCGCACATGCTGCTTTACGCTCGGACGGAAGCCCGCGAGGGGACTTTTGTCCGGCAGTACGGAACATTAAAGGGAATTCAATCATGCGTCCTGGAATTCTGCTGCGTGTGCAGCGCGGCGTTGCAGCGGGGGGGTGCATGGAGACGCGGCAGGGGCACAAGGGGGCGCCACCTCTGGGCTGACCCCCCCCCGACCTCCATCGGCGGGCGAGGGGCCTTTAATTCGGGATAAACTCCCGACTCTTCTGCAGCCACTTTTCAGCAGACTTATTTTACGCTTTGCCACCTCGGAGGAGTCGCCTTAACGATTCCCATTCATACGCCGCACATATGATTAATGACGTGCCAGCGCGCCGCGCCGCAATCAAAGAACGAGTTCTATCACTTTAATCAACCCCAGATAGAGAACGCCGCCGCCAGATGAGCTGCTAGTTAGCTTCCTTCGGCGTCTCCGAGCGCTGATTGGACTGAAGTAACATCTGGACGTCCGCGGAAACGGAGGTTCGGGAACGCGCGGCGCCCCGCCGTGACCCCGCGTTGGGTTCAGCCGGCGATTTCGTCCTCCTGAAGTGAGCGCCGGCGCTCTTTCCCCGCCACATTAGCATCACGCAAAGCATCTGCTTCCATTGTTTTGTTATTCCGGGAACAAAGGCGCGTTCCCGCCGATGACACGAGGTGCCAAACGGCTCCTCGCTGCCCCTCCCACCATTGTGAGGGTTCCCCCAGGACCCCCCACCCCCACCCCGACTCTCACCTCCAGTCACAGTCGAGAAACTTCCACCTGCCGGCGGCCCGCGCCAAGGCAAACAACTCCAATAAAAGCCGGAATTTTGCGGCAATCCGAGAAAGCAGCCGGCGGGGCGAGCAGAGGGGGAATAAAAGCGGGATGTGATGGAGGGAATCTCGGAACAACGCTGCTGTCGGGTCCCTCATAAGAATTATTCAGGGAGAAATGGCACCTGGCCTGGGGGAAATCAGCACTACCCTCCGCCGGATTACTCCTGGCACGATCCGGACACGGCCGTGTTTGATGTCCCCCGCCCATCCGTCTTGTATGTAGTCTTTTATCTCACTCTAAAGTAATATAGTCTTCACTGCAATTCAATAATGGCCCGGCCAGCCTGTCAGCCTGCGTTTGCCCGTTATCTCACAAAGGCCTGTCCACTCCAGCTACGAGCCACCCCGTATTTGCACGTGCCCGCGTGTGTGTGTGTGTGTGTGTGTGTGTGTGTGTGTGTAAGTGATTTCATCCCCGAGGGAGGCAGCTAATGCTCGTGTTTGTGTGTACGAGAGCGAGGTAGAACGGGAAGAGAGATGCCGAATCAATTGATGTGTGTCTGCAGCATGTGGCAGACGGGGGGCGTGTGTGTGTGTGTGTGTGTGTGTGTGTGGGGGCGCGGCAGACGCTCCCTTCATCCCTCACTGTGCTTGGATGTGTGTTTTGACTGGTTATCCTGCTTGAGATCTAAATTAAGAAATGGCGTCGGCGATGGAGAAGATGCTGTGGCCAGCACCTGCACATGTGTGTGTGTGTTCGCGTGTGTGTGTGTGTGTGTGTGTGTGTGTGTGTGTCCCAGCACCAGTGAGGGGGTTTTAACTCATCTCCTAATTGGATGAAAGCAGCAACTGCGACCCATTCTGACCGGAGGCTTTACGACCCTGCTCCTGTAACGTACCTGCGGAGTCACGGCCGTGCAGCTTATCCATTTTTTTTTGCGTGCGTGTGTGTGTGTGTGTGTGTGGGGGGGGTGTAACTAAAAATAGTTGTTTTAGCGGTAAAGCAGAGGTCAGGCGCGTCTCTGATTTGCTTCCATCTGGGATGCAGGAATGCTCAGGATATAAACCGGTGCTCAGAGCCCCCCCGGCGCCATCTTCCCCACATAAAAACCTCCATAAACCATCAGGAGCCCAACGCCCCCCTCCCCCCGTCTCCGGGGGGGACTACGCCCCAGCCTCGCTGTCGACCGACTCCCCGTCACGCGGGCCCTCGACCCCCGCTCGCGCTCCGCCGAATGGGAGCGAAAACAAATGGGACGTCTCAGACTGACGGTGTCGTTACAGCAGACGGATGAAGGCCGCTCCTGACGGATGCGCGCGCCCGGACCCACGCCGCCATCCCCGCCTCGCGCAGCAAATGCATCTGCATAAGCAAGCCGCTTTCATTTACCCCCACAGTCACGGGGCGCCGGGTCCCACAGCTCATTCGGCGCATGCTAAATATATGGCGGCGCAGGCCCCCCCCCCCGTCGTAATCACCCATAACACTAAAATGAGACGCATGACAGTAAATAGCAGTCAAGCCTGACAAAGACTATTTGGCACGGGAATGATTTTTGTTGCGAGCAAACACTTCAGATGCCGATAAATCAGACAGATTTTTGATGTATTAAGCTGCTCCTTTTATTGTCGCGCCCCGCTGCAGTCTGCGCATGCAAATAAAGACGTGTATTTACAGTAGGATGGATCGGGGGGGGCGAGGGGCCGGGTGGTGGTGGTGGGGGGGTTCCGCCGCTCGCGCCGCAAAACGACGCGTGATTTGTGTTTTTCAATCAAAAACTAGAATTTGATTTAGAGGCTGCGAGCAAACAAAGCACCTTGTTGCGACGCGCAGCCGAGCGGCGGCGTTCCGGGGGAGGCGGCCCCGCTCCTCGCGGCACAAACGGCCGTATTTGTCATGTGGATGGTCAATTTAGTCTCCCGCTGCCGGGATGTTTGTCCCGCCGAAACACGCCGGCCTTATTAAACATGCCCGGCACGCGGCGGCCATATGTGCGCGGCGGGACGCGCCTGCGCCCGGAACACGGCGGAGCTGGCATCTGCAGGAGAGGAAGCCTCACCCCCCCCTCGCCGGGGGAGGGGCTCCGAGGGGTCAGCTGCGCCTAATTGCGCCCAGGGAAGGCGTGTGCTGGTGCGGGCCGGCGGGGCCATCTGCCGCCGCAGCCCCGGTGGAGGCAGTGGCGGGCGGCGTGGCCGTGCTCAGGTATGTGAGCGGGGGTGGGGGGGGCGGGCTGGGGGTGGGGGGGGCGGGCGGGGGGAGGGCTGCTGCTCTGCCCGCACGTCTTTGTGTCTATTTTTACTTGGCGGCTTGTTCATTAGCACTGATGACTGATAGGCCGCTTTGTAGCGACCTTGGGTCTGAATCGGGGGGAGGAGCCTCTAAATAAAGAGCACCCCCCCCGCCCACTCACCCCCCCGCCCCACGGGCACGACGCATCGACCTTCCCAAACTCTTCACAGGGCGACGAGATCTTTGACCGGACTCGAACAAAAGGCTTCAGGAGAGTTCCGCAGACCCAAGCGGCCTCGCCAAGCTCCGCCCCTGCCTTTCACGTGAGCCCGCCTCCCCGTCGCGATCTATGCACGAACATCGGGAATGTCGGGAGTTTCATCCGGAAGGAACTCCGGACGGAGACGGTCTGCTCAGGACATCCAACAGTAGGTTGGTCTCTTCGCTCCACAGGGGGGCGCTCCCATCTCCTCCCCCCGTCCGAGCCCGTTTGCGAAAAACCCGATAAGTTTGCTAAATGTTCCGAAAAGGATTCCGACTTGCCTTCATCGGTGACTTTTATTTCCAATAACCAAGAAGGAAATCTCGCACGGCTGAGCTGGATGGATGCGGAGCGAGGGAGGTTTATGGAAAAGGGAGTCGGAGCTGAGCGGCTGAAGGTCTTCGCTGATATCACATCGCCGCCCTCCCGCTCCTCCGTTTCTGCTCATATTTCCCTGACGCTCCATAAAGACGGAGCCATTCGAGAGGCTGCATTGATTTCCGG
Source organism: Lagocephalus sceleratus (assembly GCA_911728415.1). Taxonomy (NCBI): domain Eukaryota; kingdom Metazoa; phylum Chordata; class Actinopteri; order Tetraodontiformes; family Tetraodontidae; genus Lagocephalus; species Lagocephalus sceleratus. The sequence goes on from CAJVRN010000174.1 coordinate 1,079,497, forward strand.
GCGTATCGGGTGATAAAGCGAGCCTCTCCGCCGAAGCTCTGTTAACTACCCAATCCGAAGGCCCCCAAATTTGGCCGGAACCGTGAATGGAATCCGAGGAGAATACGTATGAAGTGTCTTTGTGGGAGATGTTTACAGATTAAACGTCCTCGGGACCTAAAACGACCTCGCATCTTTCCGATCACGGAACACGGGCGTAGGATGGCGCCGCTGCGGCCTCAGCTCGCTTGCTCAGCATCACGTCAGCGATAACTTTGAAAAAGTTCCTGAAAGCAGGAAAAGCCGGAGAAGTCGTCCTCACCTGTCGGCGCCGCGCCCCCCCCCCCCCCGCCCGCCTTCACCGATGCGACCTTCGCCGACGGCCTTATTGAGTCGTGAATAGAGGCGCGAGTTCGGGAAAAGCTGCCAACCCCTGCGCGTCTTTCTGGCCATTAATGCGGCGGCGGCGGCGGCTTTATCATGATCTATGAATCCCAGATTTTGATGCAATGGAAAACCAATCGGTTGCGGCGAGTCTCCGGGCGCCGCATTCGTCATCATGTCTTTGACACGGCCTCAGGATTGGGTCATTCTTTCAAATTAAAAGATCTCATTTGTAAACACGCGCTTGTAGACGCAGGAGGAGGCGCGGCCTGTTCCCGTCTTGATGTATGGAAGAACAAAGCCGGCGAGCTCAGGTGAATTAATGTCGAGGCCGCACCTGCGCGAGCGGACCGCCGCGCATGATCGAGCGCTTTTGTTTAAAACTGCCACTCGTAAACTTGTTTTCTTTATTAGGATTATTTGTCTGCGGCGCCTCGCCCCGGTCGCCGCGGCGACGCGTGCATTAATAACCCGCCTGCGCGAGGTGCCAATAAGATGCCGATGAAGTCGTTCCCTTCATCCGTCTCCGTCTGCTTCCTTTATTAAAGCTCTCCTCTGGAGATTATTCAGGTAGACGTCTTTGTTCTCAGCCGGAGAGGCTTCGGGCCAGAAACGGAATCGCCGCCGCTCCACGGGCGGCCGCGACCGGCCCACGGGCTCTGGCGGTTATCGGATTCCCGGTGGGTATTCCGTAACCCCGAAGCTCGCTGTGCCATCGCCTCAGCGGAGGAGTGTTCCGTATCAGTTCGCCCAGGATGCCTCCTGTGTGCGCGCGGGTGGATTTCCATACGATCGAGACGATGACGCATCGAAGATGATCCGCTCTGGACGTTGAATCGGGGTCGGGGAGGATGGCGCCGTCCGGTTCCTGGAACGCTTCTGTTATTCCCAACCAAACGCTGACCTGGGTTCCTGATGAATCTCCAGGTGACATTCCTCAAAAGGACCCATCTCAAAGCACCTTTAAGAGATATTTTTTGTCCCACCACCAGCTGGGGGCTGGAATGTCGTTTGAGGTGTATTCCGTGGTGACGGCATCCGAATCTTCTTTGACTTTCCAAACTCGACGTTCCCAGAGACACTTGAAAGTCTCAACGGAGACTCGTGACAAACAATCAGATTGTCAGAGTTGGATTAGTGAAAATGGGGATCGGGTCGTGGCCCGGGTCGCCAGTGGAGCGCCCTGATCCCATCCTGGCGCTGTCACATTCCGGCTTTGGAAATGTCCGTTGTTGCTGCGACACGCCGACAAACGGCTTTCCGCTGCTCTGCTCTTTTAAGGAGATGTGCTTGGATCAGCATGCTGAGCCCACAACATCCCGCCTCACCTGGGAGCTGTTGGACCGCTGAGGTGTGGTGAGATACGGCACGCTCCAGGGCGCCCGTGACCTTTGAGTTACGTCCGTCGGAACACTCGCGCGTTTACGCGGGGGGAAGGACAGAGGGGGGAGGGGGTGTGTTTTAGTGAGTCCGCAGGCGATGTCGCAAGTGACTTTTCCCTTAACTGGTGTGACAGTCAGCAGCATCTACGCAACGCCAGCCCCACCCACACGGGGGCTTGCCGCCCTTTTCCACGCCGCTATCAAATTCCGTTAGACCCCGTTTGGGAACATTCAATTCCTCTCCAGGTTTAGCCTCAGCGACAGGGGGGCTCAGTAGCGCAAAGACCCCCGACCCTCGTCCTGTGACAGCTACAGCTGCAGGTTCCTGATTACAGTCGGAGCGGGAAGTCTTTTCCATCCTGCGCCCCAGTTTTGGGATAAAGTTCCACGTACGTGTGGTAGATCTCAGATTGGTTCCGACTCCCAGTTCTCCGCTTCTTCCTGTTTCGTACTCTAACATTGTCCTCAAAAGCAACACCACCTCGTCATTAGTCTGCTATAAAACTTCGCCATGGCAGCGATGTTCCACTACTGTCGTGATCGCGTACTTCCGAGGACAAAAACACGCCAACATGCACGCACGCATGACTGACTCGTTATCGCCACCTATCGGCCAGGCGGGTGTACTACACCACTGTTAGCCCGAAGAACGCTTGTGATTGACTGTGGCCTGCACGGGGAACGGTTATTGTTGCAGACTCGAAAAACACTGTCGCGTAAACGTGCTGGAGCTCAGTCTGAGTGCAGTCCTCGCCCATTAGCCTTAATAACCTGCGCTGGAGCCCTCCAACCACGGCTCCTCGTGTTTTCCTCGCGCTCCTTTGTCACATTTACGCTGGCGAGGATCCGGCTCAACGAGGAAAATAAAGCTTCACTTTGTTGTGAGGAGAGAAACGAGGCGAACGTTCCTCCTCGCGCCGGTCTGACTCTGGAAATGTGTCGCTGCCGCGCTCCTTTGATATTCAGTTTGGCGGTTAAGAGGCGGCGCAGCGAGTCTTCACAGGCTCCCTCGGAAATAGTTCCTGTTTTGTTGCTCCCACGCACACACAAGCGCCGACCGTCTCCCCAAAGATGGAGAGGAATCCGATATCTCTGCGAGCCCGCTTCCTTTAAGACGTGGCGAAGCCTCCTGCTTCGCCTGTGAGAGACGCACGCAGAGACGTGGCACGCGTCGCCGTGATGCATCGGCTCTGACACTTTGACAGATGAGCAGCTCCGGAGCCACTCCGGAACGCCGGGATGGCCGGGCCTGCTCGCCAGGCCGCCGCGTGTTTGTCTGAGGCTGTCTGGTTTCCTGACCGCACGGGTCGCGCTGCCTTTAATCCTCTTTATTGGTGCATAAACATCTGGAATGGGGAGCGAGGCGAGTCGGGCCTGCGGCAGCAGAAACTGATTTTACCATTTTTTGCTTCTCCGTTAAGCATTTAAAGAGACTTTAACCTTTATAAATATTGAGGGAAATGTCATCCATCTTCATTGCTGTCCTAATCGCAACTGTCATTTTCAATATTTATTTATTTATCTGAGTATTTGCGGTATAGAATAAAAGTCCTTGACCATAATGAAGCGTTCTCGCCTTGTTTAAAATCCTTTCTCTGTCTTCACGACGTCTTATTTGCTTATTTAAGGGACCAGACGATCCGAGCGGCTTCTCCACTTTTGTCTTCGTCTGAGATTTCGGTTAATTTAGTCTCAGTCGATGTGACGAGCTCATCAGAAGGTTCGTTAGACGAGAGAACGGATCCTCATCTACGAGAGACGGCAGCTGTTAGCAGTCGAGCTAAAAGAAGAAAGCGCGAGAGCGTTAGCTGCTCCCAGATTTTGTTGTTTTAATGATTTTTCCGAACCTGTCGAACGACTCGGTGATGGCTCCATCCTGGAACTTTATTATGTTCTCACCTCCGGAAAAGGTCGCGCTCCCCCGAGAACTGAAAGGTCACTTTTTACAACCTCTACCGGTTTCATTTCCCTCCTGAGTCTTTTCCCCGCGTTCCGAAGACACGGGCGAGGAAACTTTTTTCGTTTCTCGATTAGTTATTGGCATCGACGAGTCTGCTTGCAAACGGCCATTAGTGCCGGTTTCTGTCGCATTGCTGCATCACATATGCGGACAGGGTCGCCGACGCCTCAGCGGTATTCTGATGTCACTATCGCGGCCGCACACACGTGTGGACAGCGTTGTGTCAGCGCGGCCTCATCAGAAATCGCTACCTCGTCAGATTGCTGCGTATTTAAATGAGTAGGATGTTTTGGCGCACTCTCGCATCAGCGGGCGAAGTCTCCGCACGTTTTCAGCTGCTTAATAAATAAAAAGTTAATACTCGACTCTCCTGCCCTCCTGGTCTCGCCGCCGCCGTCTGGCACCATTACCCGCCGAGTGATTAATGAGTGTCACAAATGCTCGTCATTTGCATCAAAAGACGGGGGACAGATTTCAGCGGCGTTCCGCGCCGTCGCCTCGGTGATGAGAGGTGGTTACAGGTGGGGGCCTGTTGATCCGCCGACACCGGAGCGACGAGGACAGAAGAATACTGATGACGTTTGTTCTGCCTGGGTTTCATCGTTTCAGCCTGAAAGTCCCCGAATGCACACGCGTGCTCGGTCTGACTACGTGTTTTACAACTATAAATCATCTGAACATCATGCTTCTTTAATTCTTAAGCTCTAAAATTGTTCAAAAGAGCAAAGTTAAGGCCCCGAAAGGGGAGAATTGCAGCAGAATTGCACCTCCACACTCAGAAGCCTGATTTCCAAATGAAAACTGGAACTCCCCCTAGTGGCCGACAGGCGAACAGCAGCCAATCACACTGGCAGGGATGTGTGTGTTTACGTTGGGGTCACTTCACACACACCATATATGTGTAAATATTGTGTCATGAAAAGAGTGAGGCTGCGTGCGCGCGTGTGCACGCGTGTGTGTGATGAAAGACAAAAATCATCCTCGTTTAAAGTCGTTTCTTTCGTCAAATGAGAACCTCCTGTTTCATTTCAAGTCCTTCGTTACTGCTTCATTTTCATCTTATCATAGTTATTATTGGGAAATTGGTTCCTCGCGTGCCTCATGTGCATTCCGTCGCCTCAATTTCCCCCTTGCGCGATCGCCAGATCGTCCAATGACATTCCATCTTCATCTCCAGCAGAAGTGCTGATATTTCCCGTCTTCCCACGCAGAACGCTCGCTGCAGCGTAGCAGAGTTAATATGTCAATTATCCCTGATGGTGGACGCACACGGGTGCCCCCGCCCTCATAGTGGGGGGGCGGGGGGAGGGGCAAATACCTTGATTTGATAACACTAAAGATCTGGGAGTCTGGTCGGATCACGTCGCCTCCTGGGCGCCGCGGCGCGGATGCCTGGGTAACGCCAGCTGATGATCGGTGGACCTGGTGTGATGGCGGCGAAGGTGTGTGTGTGTGTGTGTGTGTGTGTGTGAGGGAAAGGTTAGTTTACCATAATCCAGCAGCACATGTGGTTTCTGTAGGTCAGCTAATCGAAGCGGCGGGCTCCGTCGTGTCTATCTCGCCGTATATCTGTGAATTTAACGCCCTCGCCGTGTGACCGCTTGATACAGCCGCGCCCGTTTCCCGAGTAACGCCTGAGCGGGGATGGGATCAGTCCCTCGGCCAACGCGAGGGAGATAGGGCTAACCCGGCACCCGCCTCCTCCCCTCCCGCCTCCCGTTGATCCGTTAGATGGAGCGCCTCTCACCCGCAGGAAGCAGCCGAGGCCGTCTCCGTAGCATCCGCCATCTATTTTATTTTATTTTTTCGTATTCTTATTTTTCAATTTGGCGGCGAGGGAAAGGTCAGGATTAGTTATCGACGTGGCTGTGTCTAAGCCGCAGACGGGGAACCACCACCCCTAAAGCCATTTTCCCGAGTCGCAGCTCTGGTGTGTGTGAGTGTGTGTGTGTGTGTGTGCACACGTGCAGGAGTGTGTATGAAGGTGTGTGTTCATTTAAGGGAGAGTAAACTTGACACGTTTGTGGATTTGTTTGCAGATTCCAGAGCTGGCTAACGAAAACCTTCAGATCAGGCGGGATCAGCGGTTGATGGCGTGATGGATGAACACCTCTCATAAGTGACTCCGGGGGGTCAACGACCAGCTTAATCCCAGATTTATGCTCCTCCACGCGGCCGCCATGCGCGCGCGCGAGGCCGCGCTGTACGGGCCGGCGAACGGTCCCTTTGAAGAACTCGCCTTTCCTCTCGGGCCGGGAGCGGAAACCGACGGCCGACCGCTCCGACGGGTTTAAAAGTGGTGCAATCTGAGCTGATTAGCATTCCAAACTTATCCCGGCGGAGCGGTTCTCCACTGCTTGTTGTGTACAATTTCAATCAGGCCGTCAGCTCGGTGACTCGCCGCGGCCCTGTAATCGACCAAGTCCCGTCCCCCGGCCTGATTGCGTCCCGCCCTCCTGTAGCATCCCGCTTTTCTTCCCATCCATTCCCAGAGCCTCCCGCTGTGAAGGGCTGCTGTCTCACACTCCCAGACCTGTGAAATGATGATGGAAGAGCATCAGCCCCGCAGCCATCAGTCTTTATCGCCCGTGTTCGCCCCCCCCTCCCCCCCCTCCCCCTCCTCCCCCCACTCCCATATGCTACACTGAACTCCGGTCGTGGTCACTCTGACGATGACAGATGTTCCCGCTCGCGCGGGGCCGGAGACCCCCTCCCGAAGTCATCTGGGCGCCGCCAAAGGCCTCCGCGGGCCAGAGGTCGGCGGGCGGCGCGGCCGAGGGGGGGCTCGTGGAGTTTAGACCCGTCTTCGCCGCTTCCCCTCTCCTCCCAGAACCCCCTTTCATGTCATCAATTTATTTTCAGCCGCACGCTGCATTATTTAGACGATGCTCATCCCACCCTCCAAATCATTATCTCGGCGAGACTGGCGGAGGACGGCGCCCGTATCTCCGCCGCTCATCAAGGCGCCTCGTTTGTGAACCAAAAAAGAATTTTGAGCGAGGGGAGATATGCAAGAATGATTAGCCGCTTGAAAATTTGATGCTATCTGTCAGCAATTGGTTTTCCCTAATCTCTCTGTAGCTGCGAGATCTTTAAAAGACATTAGCCACATACTGTAAGAAATAAATCAAACAAATGGATTAGCAGAGCTAAATAGTTGTCAGCAGCCTCACAGGGCCTTATGAAGACAGATCTGGCTCTTATGGAGGCAATCAGGTATAGAACTTATCATAACACAAATTAGGACTGAGACCCATTTTTTATTCTGCAACCCAAGGCTATGTTTCCATAAAAAAGTAATGGCCGAGTTTATTATTCAAATATACTGACTTATGTGCAGGCTGCTGCTGTATTTTAAGTACACACACACACACACACGCGCGCACACACACACGCGCACACACAGGTTAAAATTGCATAGATTAATGTGCTGCTGCATATTGAGATAAGGTGGGGCAGAGTAATATTTGCAGGATGTCATTAATGTTCAATGCCCTTTCCACCTCTTGGCACAGGAAGAGAGAGTGGCGGCGGCGGCGGCGTGTTGGCGTATACATTTCACCGCAGCTGCGCCCTGGACCATCAGCTGATAGCTGCACGCCGCGCTGCCTTCTGACACCAAGTGCGCGTGCTTCCGGCCCGCCGACGCGCGCGTTTAATGACCGGCCTCGGTTTAGATAAGGCAACGCCTCACCCTCCTCGGGGTCAAAGGTCAGCAAAGACACAGCTGGTGTTTGGAAAATAAAGGAGAAAACAGGCTAGTGGGCTAACGACTGCTAACGTTTTCCATTTTACAATGTTTAGTGATTAAATTAAACGATTTTGAAATTAAAATTAGGGATCATTTGCTCCGTCTGCGTAAGAGAAAAGCCCGTTTGTTTCTGCAAACGTTGGCGCGCCGGCGTTAACATATTCTACCTTTAAAAGTTAAACCTCTTTAATTTTACAAGCGTAGCTGCCGGCTCCTCCATCACAGTTAACTCCACTTTCATTTTCACCTTCAGCAAACGAGTGTCAGAACACCGAGGAAAAAAACATTTTTGGCTGAGGGGGGTTGTTAATAGCGCCTCCCAGTCTGTTCTCTGGTTCCATCATCATAGTTTAGGACCAGAATAAACGAACTCCTCATCAATTATCAACTTTCACTTCTGCACATCTTTAATATTTTCCTTTTTTCAACACAACCAGTAAAAAGAAAAGCATCTTTGTAGTTCCATAAAAGCAAACTTGTTTGTTTAAATTGACCGGAACCTGAAGAGAATTTGGTTTTTATTGGGAAACAACACAAACACGTGAGCTTCCTCTGCTGGCCGGGGGGTAGGCCTGCACTCATACTCCTGCTGGGAGGACTGGACCCACTACTGTAGGGGTGTCAAACCAGTTCCACAAAGGGCCGTGTGGCTGCAGGTTTTCGTTCCAACCTAGCAACAGCACACCAGATTTGATTCACTTAATGAAGTCATCTGAGTCTTCAGACAGCTGATTGGTCAAACTGAGTATGCTTAAATGGTTGGAGCAAAAACCTGCAGCCACATGGCCCTTTGTGGAACCGGGTTGACACCCCTATACTACTGGGTCCACTGGACCCACTACTGGGTCCACTGGGGACCTGAAGGGACACTTGCACCATCACTTTTCGAGCCACCGTCCTCTCAGCGCTGTCTTCGGGCTCGTCCAGCTTCTCCACGCTGAGCTCAGGCTTCCCTTTTCCCCACCCGTCGTACCCAGAACACGCTGGCGCTTCTCCTCCTGGAAGTTGCAGCGGTCCGAACTCCTCTGCGGTTGTTTTTTTGGGGAGTTTAACGGCTAAATAGGAAAACGTCATTACTGTAAAACCGGGCCCACGTGGAGCTGGGGAGGGGGAGGGGAGGGGCGCAGCGAGCCAAAAGGCCATTAAAATCTGCGATCATTTATTTCCACTCCCTCATCTAATCCATCTCTCTGGGGAATGGTTCTGTCCTTATCCACCCAAGGCTACCAATCTATTCTCCTGTCTGTCTCCATGCATCAGAATGAACCTGTGAAAGCGTCAGACATGCTCCCTTTCTTCCACCCTTCCTCTTCCTCTCTTCCCCTCTACCCCGTCCTCCTGATTTGTTTCTTTTTATCTCCTCCGCTCCCGTCTGCTGATTGCTGCCGTTGTCTTTCTCTTCTCACCTTTAGCCGCCCCCCTCCCACCCCCTGCCGCCCAACACCCCCTCTGCCGTGTCAGAAACGTCTGCATGAATCCAATTCAAATCATATCCAGAAGAGAGAGAGAGCAACAACAAGACGTTGTCAATGGCAATTTAATCCGCGGAGCTAGGTGTATGTAATGCGGCGCATGTTCCAGGAAGCTGTCTGATTGCATTTGGATTTGTGAAGATCTGGTTGCTGCTCGGAGAAAAGAGAAAATTACCCACAGATGGATCACTCCTCCTTCACTTTCATTTTTTCTCCCCGCGTCTTTTAATGTTTGTTTTCAGAGTTTTGCAGTATCAATTGGCTTTAACTGGTGGACACGGTTTCCTGTGGTGGGGTGGTGTTTGAACGCTTTTGTCGCATTCCCGACATGCTCCAAGTTGCAGTTCATAAAAAAAAACGACCTTGTGTGCAAATAATCCAGCGAGATTATAAAATCAAATCCCTCACTTTGTGTTGAGTCACGTTCAGGACGTGTAGGTGTGTCGAGGTGGAGAAGTCTCCCCCCGAACTGGGTCAAAAACAAAGAAATTAGTCACAAAGCAACCCTCAAAACCGGGGGCGAGCCAGCGGAGCTAGCCTAGTTCTGGCTGAAAAGTGACAACATTTCTGTGGGACGCCGCTAACGCCAAACATTTGTCATCATTTGGGTCACAGCTGGTGGGCTTTGGAGGTCGCCGGCGTTCGGAAGCAGCCCAGATAATCCGGCACCGACGCTCGGAGGCTGCGAGTCCTGGAGAACGTTGCAGTTGGGACGGGCGGACGTGCTTTGGTGCGTTTGTTTGAGAGAGCTGAGAGCTCATCCTCCTCTCCAATCACCAAGAGCCGGGGAATAAAAGGCAGCGCCTGGAATCAAGGTCCAAATCCCCATCAGGATAGCTCTCCAAGGTTAGCTCCACCATCACGCTGTCACGGTGGGGAATAAAAACTCCTGTCTGCCTCACCCTCCTGACACAAACGCCTTCTCCTAATGGCTTCCGCAAAGTTCCACTAAACATCCAGTGAATATTTATAGACCATTAATAACCTGCATGTAAACCGCTAGTGTCACCAACCGGGCCGAGCAGATGATGTGGAATCATGGTCGGGGCATTAATACCGCCCCGGCTAGATAAATGGGCCTTATTGTCCCGGAACCGTGTGCACATGGGATGTGTTGCCAGGGATCCCAGACGGCGAGGTCCGTGATCTGAGCCCGTCCAAATTCCCCTGACATAACCGGCGTAATCATGTGATGAACTGCCGCCATTTGGCCTTCCCTCCCTTCGCCACTGTCGGTGAGCCGCAGCAATTACCCTCCGAAAGGTTCCAAGGTTCTGGAACGCCTTCCGACTTCGTTAGGGAGAGTTGGGAGAGCACCGGCCCGATGTTAAATATGTACAATCGGGCAAGTAATTAGATTAATAAAGCCCAAATGAGCTCCAGGCCAGGAACCGAAACCCAAAATCCCTCATCCTCTGAGAGTCCGCGGTGAAACGCAAGTTTAAATGGAGCCTGAAAAAAGTTTCTGTGCTCATTTCTCCTCCCAGCAGACTTGTGTTGAACACGGCTCCTCCAGAGGAGGAAGAGATGATCTGAAGGAGTAATAATGAAGCGGAATCTGTAGAGAACAAAAAGCAATGAGATGAGGGAAAAAGCCCTTTCAGATTACTTTTGTTCAGTCTCTCCTTGCACAAATTTCATATCAGATTTTGTTTGATTTGGGCATTAAGATATGGATTCCTTTCTTTGCTAAAACTTTTATCATTAAAATGCTAATCTTTAGCCTTAAAGCACAATGACTGTGCAACATCAGAGCAATGAGGACCCCGGAAGAGCAGCACGGTCCGGCTCAGATCCAAAAGGAACGTCCGGTCCGGCTCACGTTTCCACGGCGCTTAGATAAGCCCGCCGCAAATAAATACGTCGCCCCCCGGTGGCGGTTTTTGTCACATCGGAGAGAAGCAAAGGCTCGCGTCTGAGGACTTCTGTAGTTGTTATTTACGGAACGAATCGGTGGTGCTAGCCGGCGCTCCCGCCCTTGCACATGTTTGTCAGCGTGACTGACGCCGTCGGTCCACCTTCAGGAAACTCGCAATTGAATTAGGCCAACTGTCGTTACATCACCAAAGACGGCGAGTATAATGAACCATTTCACCTCCATTAAGCCTGAAAATTGGTTGTAGGGTCTTTTTATTATCCAAATCTGGTGACTTTTGTGGGTGGCGGCTTCAGATTTCAGATGACTCATACTTTTTAATTTGACTTATTTCTGCACGCTTGCTTTGATGGCGCAAGTTGGAATTGGGGTTACGATCTGGTCAGGCACGTGAGGCCAGCCCGAATTGTCCTTTTTGAAGAAGAACGCTATTTGTTCCGCCCCGATAGAAGGCCGCCTCCATCCTACGGTGGAGAAAGACGAGACGCGTGGCGCTTTAGGAGGCGTTAGACAGATGAAAGTGCGGTAGGAGGGGCTCAGTCCTCAGGGGTCCCAGATTTACTTCACAAATGCAAAACAATACAGCAGAGGCGCGCGTGCGTGGAGCAGAGCGGGGGTGCTATAATCAAAGGCACCTCATGCTTCAGCTCGTTTCCCTTCCGTTTTTTCCCTCCTCCTTCTCTGACCTGACATGGATTAATTACAGCCCCGCACAATTTACACCCTGCTGGAACTGTGGCAGAGAATAAAGAATGGTTGAAATGTGAGCCCGGTGACAGGACGTTAGAATGCTGAATTGCCTCGTGCTGCACCTCTATTGCCTTTGCAGGGGCCATGTTTACGAGGCCCGACATGGAGGTGAGCTCCCGGTGCCTGGAAGTGACAAAATGTGCTCACTTAGACGGAGACAGGAGGCGTGTTTTATATACTCCAGAGGGCCCGTTCCATTTCTGGCCTTCACGTGTGGTAACTTGATCATATCAACCTTATCTTTAAATTACAGCGTGCCGTTCCCGCAGCACCGTGCAAGTTGTTTCTGGGGACCGATATTGGGCGCATTACATGCGAGGCGCATGCACCATGAGGCATGCACGTTGGGAGGATGCCTGGCGCTGCCAAAGAGGTGTCAGCAACAACTGGCAACAGCAGGCGCCGTGCCAGACCGCCTGGCCGTCCTGCCTATGAATGGTGCTTTTGTCAAAGGTGGCGGTGAGGACACTTGAGAGGGCCACAATTAACGCCCCCAAAATTAGAACACATGACCCCGTGCATCTGGTCTGGAATGAAAGCCCCCCCTGCCTCTTTGTCTCTCAGACCAGTGTTTATTACAGATATTATAAAGTAATCCCATAATAACCTCACATTTGGGAATCTCCACAGCGACAGTTTGTGACTCTGAAATACTGCTAAAGACCAATTTAGAGATTAAATCAGCAGAAAAGTCTTTAAAAACCTTTCCTGCCCCTGGGGAGTTGGTTTTTAGGCTTCGGTCCCTCTAAGCGGATGGAGGCTCCTCCGTGGCTCTGGAGCCTTGTAATCGTTCCTTCAGTCACTTTTTGACAAAATAGGAAAAAAAAACAGACTAAAGGCGTTTCAAAACCCATCGACTGACGAGGCAGTTTTTACAGAGTGGTGCGCAGAAGGTTGAGGGTGGGGGCGGCTGGGGTGTCAGAGGACAGTCGCCGGGTTAACTGGTTGGGAGCCAGCGAGACCGAGGAAACAGTCTTGGCGGTGAGCGAGCGCGGGATCGATGCACTAAAGCGCAGGGCCGAAGGTCAGGCTGCTCAGTGGCAGCTCAGGGATTCCCTGTGACAGCCACCAGGATGAGCTCAACCCCCCCCCCCCCCCCCACACACACACACACACGCACACACACACACGCACACACACTCCAGAGCTGTTCATCTAGAGCAGAGACGCTCCGCACTCAAACCCGATCTGGCTTTAATTGTGCATGAAGTGTAAATACACCGAGAGCGCTCTAATTGGATATTGAACTCAGTAGACCTGTCAGGCTGGTGTCCTGCACATAAACCTTCCACGCCCCCCCCCCCCAACACTCGTACGTATTTTCACCTCAGTCCGACCCGCTGTGGTCGGGAGCCCTGGAGGGAGCTTCCATTTTTAGTTCCTCTTCACGTGGATTGAGAGCAACACGCACATGGAACGGGAGAGAATGCTGCAGTTTTGTTCAGTCTTTTAATCAAGGAGGTAGTCGTTAGGCCGCGGCTCATCACTGGGAGTGGACTGGGAATGTCTGATATCCTCTTAATGGGAAGCTCACCTTAACAAAGAGGTGTCCTCGGGGTGTTCCTGGCCGCTCCTGCTCCACCTTTCCTTCCTTTAGCGGGTGGTTATGTTAAAGCCAGCCAAAGAGGGGAAACAAACAGAATGCTCCTCAGATTGAAATGAGGGACGCTGCTCCCGCTGTGCATTCAAATTGGGCCGCGCAAATTGACAGGCTACTGTCAGCCATGTCTGCGGGACGGGCAGATCCAGAGAGGTTGTTCGTGCGCTCTGTGCCGCGGCATATTTTGTCCACGGCCCATCACCTTGTTGTTCCCAATGCGCCGCAGCTTACGGCGGAGTTTGATTGGAGATTTTATCCCCTGCTTTGATGTTGCTTTTTCCCCGATCGCAGTTTGTCAACGCAGCAAACGGGACTCTGACAGAGTGGATACTGCTCAGCAGCCGCGGCGGGTTTACACCAGGGCTGGCGTTGCACTTTCCCAGCGTATGATTACGATTCTAATAAATTTGCCGTTCTGTATAACTCCTGAACCAGTTAAATGCGTTGGAAAATACCTTCTTGCAGCTGAATAGTGTCGCTCGCCTGCAGGCAGCCTCTATTTTCCCTGGGATCATCAAACAGGAAAGAAAAATGACCAGTGTGCTTTCCTTATTCCCCCGAGGAGTGAATCCTACACAGAGGGACGTGGCTATTACTTATCATAATCAAAAAGTGCTTGTTTGGTGATAATAAGGGTCTGGGATAGAAATTTCTGTGAAAGGAAAAGGGGGGGTTGGGGGTGGAGGTACCTGGAGTCGCAAAGGAGGAATCCTTCCTTTGCTTAGCTAAGCAGTTTGTGCTCCTTTCTTTCTGGGCCTTCTATAAGACCCGGCTTAGCCCAGAAACAGAGACAGATAGCAAAAGTCTGTTATTAGCCGTGGTTAGAGGAATTAAATAAGATAAAGAGCAGACAATGCCTTCAAATGTGCTTACTGTGCAAGAGACTATTTTCTGATAACGTATAGGTAAACATGAAAGGAATGGGGCTCGGGGAACCTGGGCGTGCACCGCGGTGCGTTCAGGGGCTTCCAGCAGTATTCAGCCCAAAGGGAGAGATCCTCATTAATTTCTATCTACCTATTTTTCCTCCTTTTGCGGGGGGCTCGGGGGGGGGGGGGGTGGGGTGCAATCTCCCCGGGGAAAAGCAGGACAGCTCACCATTCAAAATGAATCATCACTCCTGTCATGCTACATGGGAGAAAGTTCACGCAATACATAAATTTGGGGTCATGTGTTACCGCTCCAGCAGGGGTCACGCTCGATAATAGCCCGATTGCTATGCGGCGGTAGCAGGCCTTATCTGGAAAAGTTCTCAATAGTACTGCGAGCATTTCCTCGCCGCCCTCTGCAGGCGGTTCACGTCCTCTTGTTTGTTTTATCTATCGCCATTCAGCTATTTGCGTTTGACACTGGGTTCATGACCACTTCAATTCACCTCCCGCTATCTGATAATTCCGTCGCTCACATAGCCCTAATATATTCGGAAGAGAGTCGTGAGGCACATTGGGGAATATACACACGTCCCATCTGATTGCGAGGCCTTTCCTGATGAATTGTGCCACAGTGGACATCTCAGCTTTATCAAAGGATGCTCTCTGTCTCACTGGTATGATTAATCGGGTGTTGGGGGGGGCTTACTGTTAATGTAAAAAGTCTCTGCAAATCACTGGAGGGCCCACGATATCAAGTGTTGGTTCACTCCGCTGATGAGATGAGACCCCTGCAAAATGGGGTCGCGCTGGCGAGCTTTGGGGATGGCGCGATTCGGCGTGCAACAATGCACGAGAGCATACAAACAAGATATTTCTCCCCCAAAAACAGCCGAGATGGAGCAGGCTCTCAGATCAGCGCTGACACAAATACCCGCCGCGCTGGAAGCATTTCCTCGGTTTCCCATCTCTCCTCTGGTCACAGGCGGCGGCGCTCTACCTGCAGGACAGGCGAGAGAGCAAGAGAGGGAACGAGGGAGGGGAAGAAAAATGGAGAGAATGAAATAAATATCTGTTTTAAAAATAGCTTCTCGGCATGGCAAAGAGAAATTTGAAGATATTATCCTCAAAGGCTGCTGTGAGAGAGGCCGGGAGAAGCGACGGCTGTCTACAGTGAAATATGAAAGGCGAATATTCCCTGACAGCCTATGGCTTTTCCCGATACTGCCAACGCCGGCCCACTGGAGTGATCCATAGACTCTTTGTGGAGACTTGTGATATAAATGCTGAGGGCCAGATGTTTAAGATCCTCACCTAACTGCCGCTGCCACCTCCCCGCCTTCCCTCGGCATCCTCTGCCGTCGCCTCGCCCGTCACATGGGGGGAATTTGTTATGTTCCCTTTTGTACTCGTGCCTCCGAAACATCAGGACGGCGGACAGGGGGCAAGTCGACTGACTTGTCCTTGTCCCTTTTCAATTTGACAAGGTGGGCAGCCTTGGGGACTTTCTAGTCTATTTTCAAATTGACCATTTATAATCAGTTTTCTAAAGGAGACGGGGAAGGGGTGGAGGAGTCAGCACAGCCCCGTGTTGTTGTGGAAGGTGTCGAGCTGGGGGTTGGGAGATGATAATACAGCAGCGTGTTGTCAGAGGTGTCAGCAGGTAAGATGAATGAAGAATAGTGAGTGGGCGCATTAAAGAGAGCGCACAGTAGGGAATTGACCTCTATTCAAGAAGCAAAAGAGGGGGAAAATGGGAAGAAAATAAGGCTACTCTCCCTTCCAGCAAATTAGCATTTATCACCTCTCTTTGATATACAGTGCGCGCCGTCTCCCGGTGAACCCAAACCAGAGGTAGGACTTGTGGTCACAGCGGCCAAAACCACAGAGAAAGATGATCCGGCTGCTCCTCATCGCTCCGACACCATCGCGGCTGCATATATCAGCACCTGCAAGGTCGAGCTGACTCGGGCGCGGCGAGGGCCCCGGCCCGGGAGACGCTGCGGCATTCTGTCATGCCGCTCGCTCCGCCAGCCCGCGCCATGGCATTTCCATGAGATGGCTCTTCTGAATTATGCAGCCCGGCAGAAGGTTAAGAAGAACACTCTCTCCGTCGGCGTCGGCTTTCTGACCGCTTGCTTTCATCAGAGCGCGCGTCGTAACGCGGGGAACGCCGCTACCGGCCTCTCTGGAACGTGACGGTGTCACCTCTACCGCCCCCCCACCCTCCCCAAATTAATCCCAATTTGGCCATCAAGCACGGGCCGTCGGACAGGGCAGGCGTGAAGTAATTGACATTCTAAGGTGCATGAGTTTTGTTTATGTAGCAAAGCTGAGGCAAGGCTTTTTCGCTCATGGATGACAGTGAACCCGGTTTGCATACGACGCCTGATTTGGGAGCCCTTGCATGATTGAGTGCTCAGCAGCCTGTGGTTAGCTGGCATTTCAGTAGAGGACGTTTTAGCAGCCGTGGTCTCAGGTGTCAGGCAGCTTGGAAGGCGTGGGCAGCGGCGGGAGGTCATTTGTCCGTTGCATCGATTCTGTTGTGACCCCATCGCTCTCTCTAACTATTGATCCTTCTCCCCAGATCGCCCCTACACAATGCCCATGCCACACCGGGGAATTGGAGCCGAGGCGTCAATGCGGCCTGCGCTCGGACAAAAGAAGGCAAAATTTCAATAGGACGTGGCGCATCAGGATTTAAAATAGTCGGAGCGCTGGCCACTTAACTCAGAGGTCACTCCAGGGAGTCCACTTTGGTTATTGGGAGTGCATGGATCTGGGCGGCGGTACTTTATAAATAAGACAATAGTCGTTGGGGAGGGCCCTTTAACAACCAGACGGGGGTTCTCTCTGTGTGTGTTGGTGCTTGAACATGGAATACCCTTCGCTAAATGCTTTACTCGGCAGAACTGCCGTGCCTTTTAGCACGTCACCCAAGGCCATGAATCACCATTACAGGGCCTACATTTTTACCTGGACACCTTTAGGGCCTTTTCATTAGAGTAAAAGGGCCTCTGCCAGCACCAGACAGCGCTGCTGAGGGGGGTTGGTGGTGTTTGTGTAGGGAAGGGTCAGGGATTTGGGTAGTGCGGGTTAATTACAATAACAACCAGGGCGGCCAAAAAAAGGAAGGGAATGCTCTCGGTGGCGGGGCCGAGCCGCTCTCATTTGTTTCAATAAGCTAAATTGATTCCCATGTCCTCCGATGCCATTTGCATTGCATCCATTTAGTGCGCACCTTCCATCCGCCTCTCCTCCCACCCCCGGTGTCCTCCTCTTCCCCCTCCATTCGCCGCACGCGCAGAGGGCATGACAGCATCAGCGGGGACGCATTGATCTTCCTGAGGAGGCGACACATGACGGCGCTGATGCGCATATCCAAACACATTTATATTGTGCGCTTAAGAATCCAAACCAAACTTAATTTCAGGGAAAGAGAAGTCCCATCCCGTCTTCCTTTGGTCAAGGCTAAAATCTGGTTACTTCGCCTGAGATTAATCGAGAAGCGCGTCTTATTTTACCGCCATAACTGTCAAACAAACAAATGCGCTCTATAAAACCGCCCATCCTTGGAGGTGCTGTGCATTTTCCACCGACTACTTTGGGTTTTAACGTCCCTGCTTTTACAAAACAAGCTTCACCTTTGAGTTGCCTGTCAGTAATCTGATTACTCTGTCCTTGTCAGAGCTGCGGCCCCCCGGTGGACCACCAGACGGCGCTACTGTGCCACTGGGGAGTTAGGCGCAGCGTCTGTCCCGCACACACGCATGCTGGCAGCAGCACCAGTGGCCTTTAGCCCACTCTCCCCCCTCCCTCACCGCTGCCGTACTGCCGTGGCTAATGTTGGCGCCCCCCCCCCGCCCGCTGCGCCGCCCCCATCCGTCAACGTCGCGGCGCTTTCAGCAGCTGCCACCGGGGCAGATGAGTGACGACTGGGCTTGTTACCTGAGCTGCTGCATGACAATGGAGCCGCGGGCTGCAATAAACAGACGCGCAGCCACGCTCCAATCAGCACATCTTCGCCGTCCGCCGTACAATTAGCTGTCAGGCGGCGGCGTGTAAAGACGCGCCGCACAATGCGCTCACCTCAGTGACATAATTGAATTCCAGGTAGGCGCGCATCATTTGGGCCGTCAAAATAACAGCAATTTCCTGATGTTTATTAACAGCGGACTGACAGGAACGCCTGCATCGATCCATCCGCGGTGTATCCGTAAACCAGGAAACAAAGAGGGTTAATAACGAGGCTAATCCCGTCATTAATGCAGCTCGGCCGCAATATTCCTACCTCAAAATGACAACACTTCAATGGGCTTATTCCTCTCATAATACTATAACTATATATGCATTACAGAGGCAAATTGCTGCCAAAGGTATCGCATCCACCTCCTTGAGTCGGCAATAAGCAAATCCTATAAATCCCCTTTAATTAGGCCTCATTTAGGCAAATCCTGCCTGCTTGTGAGGAATAGAAAAATATAAATTTGAATGTCTTTGGGGAGGTAGAAAAACCTGCGATATCACACCCGTGAGCGTCACACCTCCTCCCAGTGTTCGTGCACTCTTGCACCAGTTTGGGCGCCCAGCCGGGAGGACTGACGAGCACGCGGCGCGCCGCCAGGCCGCATGGCGCCTGGACAGCCGAGCGACATGGCGGCAAACTCCATCGGAGCCGTCGTTTGTTTCCTCAAGCGCTTGGCGAAGCAGAGAGGGAAAAGGTCAGCGGTGGCATCGTCCCCCGAGCTTCATTGCTGAAACCAGCCGTCGGGGCAAGGCTCCCAGGACCCCCCCTCACCCCGCAACCCCCCCACCCTCTGTACAGGTTAAACACGGCCTTGTTTGCCGAAGTACCGCTGATTCAATTGGTGAAATTAGCAGGTGATTATGAAATCCTTCCTCGCGCTGCAGCCGCGCTCAGGTTTGGACCAAAGTGTGATGATTATGGTAATCCGCCAATGGCAAATCTCTTTTGTATGTCACCCGTTTTTGTTTGCAAACTCGTGACCTCATTAACCCCCCCTAATCCTCAGCTGGGTTGTCACGATAAAGGGCTTACGGGCACGGGCGAGCACGCTCACGCGCCCAAAGACCCGCCGGTGCCACTTCAGAGGCCACATCCACCCGTGCACACCTGAGATTCTCAGCTTAATATCGGCTGAACCCCCTGAGTCACCCAAGACAATTAGTGCTCTTCCTTAGATCAACAGCGGGGGGGGCGGCGGATGGCAGCGTTCGGCGCAGGGGGCTCTCCCGGTGTATGCAGACGGGAGCGCAGGTCTGATTGGTATTAAGTGGCGAGATTAAAAAGCCATCTGAGAAGTCGGGTCAGCTGGTGTTCATTTGAATGCATTACCAGGGTCCGAGGACAGATAATTCTCTCATTAGCGCCGCTCAAACGCCGAGTGACAACGCGGGTGAGGGGGGAGCATGTCGTACAACACTTAGAGTTAATTAGTCTGTGCGCGCTGTTGCTCTGCGCCCCGCGCGTCGGCGCTCTCTTGAAACGGGCTGAACCTAAACGGTCGGCAGTTAATCAGACGAGCTGCCGCGTTCTTCCGAGGAACCACTTGTTGTGGCGGGAAAACACCTGAGAGAGGCCTTTCTCCTTCTCCCGGTTCCAGGGTCAGCTTCCTGGGAATGACCGGGGTTTGGCTCTGGTGCTGTCGACCACGGTTGGTCTGGCCTCAGGTGAACCTGGGGGTCCTCGCGGGGGTCCTCGTGGGGGTACTTGTGTGGGGTCGTCTGTTTAATCCTGAAAGTGGAATATTTCTGAGGTCACGTCGAAGCAGGAGGGTTTGATTACCCAAACTGGGATGCTGAAGGGACAATCCCGGACCATCCGAACTCGAGCCTCACCCACCGTACCGAATTTACAGGCTTCTGACTCTTTGGTCTGTGCTCCTTATTCCCAGTGTATGGGAATGAGTTGAGGATACAGCAGAAGGAATTGTCTGATGCTTTTAACTGAATCAGCCAGAACAGCAGAAAGGAAGCTCGGGATGGAGCTGGAGCCAGATAAGGCCCGCAGGTGAGCGTTTTCTGTCTGGGAGTTTCAGAGCTGATGAATGGTTCCCCCTTCCTTTGTTGATGACATGGTGTTTGCATATTGGGATCAGGAGGTTATATCCGCCTCATTAGTCTCCCTGCTTGGATCCGGGCCTGATAACCGCACCGCCATCACGCCTCTCTTCGCTTTGCTCCTAACCGTTACGCAAATGATCTTTTTCCCGGTCCTCTCTGGGGTCCAATCGCGCTCCGTCTACCGTTCCCGTAAGGCGCGCTGCTTGGCTCATTGGCCTCCGCACACAGTCTGGGAGAGGGGCTCCGTGACGCCCCCCGCCCCCGCAGGGCCCCCCACCGCAGAAGCTCCGACTGACCCTCGGTACCGTCTCTGCGTGTTCCGCCACCCCCAGTGGAGCAGTTGGGGATTCCAGAGATATTCCAGGGGGCTTTTTAAGACAGCCCCTCCCTACCCCTCACCCCCCCACTGTCACCCATCACCCCCCTCCATCGTCGCACTCAAGGGAGTCTGAATTTCCACAGTCATTAGCGGGGTCATCTGCAGTCCCACAGGGAGGGACTTGAAAGAAAAGGTTTGAATTGCCTTTCTCTCGTTTTATTCCCATTCCATCTCCCCGCTTTGCTGCTCTGTATGGGTTTGTCATAATTCCACTTCCTGTCTTCAAGGCCTGGCGGTATTCAGCGCTCTCAATCTCGTCTCAGCCGCCAAATTCATCAGTCAAAGACAAGGCCCTTCAAAGAGCTTCCATGTCACGCTTCTTACGCCGCTGTTGAAATCGGTGACGCTGTTCCCCTAAAAAAAAAAAATACCGGTTATGCCGTCGTAAAGCATTTATCCAGTTGTATGGAACGCCGTAGCACTAACGCGGGACCAAATAGGGGATATGAAGGAAAATGGCTTCCAGCTGAAAGAAAAGGGGAGGGGGTGGCGAGGAAAATGGTGAAGATGGGGGAATTTCTTCTTCTTCTCTTTTGCACCAACATGAATTCCCAGTGAAATGTCTGCTGAAGTAGGTCAACGGGATTTAGAAAGTTTGTGCCGTCCCCCCCTCCCTCCATTCGTTCTTCATCGATGGAAAACTGAGCAACGCGACACGGCGAAGGAGCGACGGCGAGCCGCAGGGACGTAACCGAGGTGGACCGGACGTCCGGTTCTGGGCTCACACACCCGGAGAGCTCCGCTCGGAGTTCCTCCGGACGCGGAAGTCTCAACGTTTGCCTGAGATGATGCGCGGGGGGAAAAACGTTATCAACAGCTAAATTACTTTGTTAATTCATAATAAGTAAATGATCTTTCCCAGTTCCTGAATATTTCATGGTGCCTGTCAGAGGATAATGAGTAGCCTAAAGTTTGGTCCGAAACAAATGGGCCTCTCTTGGTAATTTGCCTGAATGTTCCTCGGGGTAAATCTGCGCCAGTGGATTTGATTGAATGTTACAATTAAATGTGCTAATTCATTGTCAAAAGCAACTTATCTGCACACATGATATATTTGGCTCTTAATTGGAAAGCACATTCAGAAATGGTTTCTCCAGCGACTTTTTACATCGCTGCCTAATCAGAATAAATTCTGGCACGCTGTGATGAATTGAAGCTGAATATTCGTAGTTGGGCTATTAAAGAGACTTGAGGAGTGAATTATTTAAATGCTAATTAATGTTTTAAGCCCTCCCTCAACCTGCATTATTCGCCGGTTCGCCCTCAAATTGCAGCATTTACAAACTTCCCGCCCATGTTGCATCCATCACCTCTTTGGTGGCGCCGGCTGCTCCGCGCGTGGAGCCTCCTCGAGCTGCTGGTGGAGGAAGATGGAAGCCATCAATAGTGGGAGACAGTCGGTGGGATTGCTAATCAACTGGGAACTTGGTGTCCCATCAACCGTGTTAATGAATCACGGAGGGGAGAGGGGCTTCGCTCCCGGTTCTCTCTCCGATGGAGGAGGAGGAGGATCCCCGTTGGTGTTTGAGGACGTCTGAGGATCAGACAGGACGGGGCACGATGGAGGGCATGATGGAGGGCACGACGGGGGGCGCGATGGAGGGCGAGATGGAGGGCGCTTCCACTGCACCTCTGCCTGGTCGTCTGTCTGAACGCCTCGTTTGTTCACCGCGAGGTTTCAAAGCGACGCCTCTTTTGTGTTCCGTAGACTTGGAGTTCAACCCAAAGGAGGGTTTTTGTGTTTCACCCACATGACCTGCACTCGGGGGGGGCACGTCTGCGCCCCTGAAAACGCCGTTGTCATGTTTAGGAAGGGCAGCTCAGGTGCTGCTCTCTATTTTCTTTGGCAGAGGGGCACCTGAGAAGGGTTTTTACACAATTTATCCACTTGAATCTGGCTGCTCAGACAGATTCATCATGTCAAGAGTTGTTTTTAGATCACCAGCGCACCCGCGCCCCCAGCCCACTGGTGTCTGCTGCTAGACTTCTTTGAAGTCGATGGACCTTATTAGAGCCTGAAAAGTGTCAGATGCAGTTCAAGTCTGAGATGCAGCCTCTGAAGAAGTTCTTGTGAGAGTATTATTCATGTTTTCACAATAGTGTGTTATCCATCATAAGACAAAGAGGGATCTCACACGGCCTGACATAGATGGAGGACGGCCACGAGGGTATTCGTCACATCTGCTGAAAACGACGCACACGGCCGACTGGATGTCATGATACAGCGTGCTTATGAATGAGAAGAAAGTCTCTCAACGCAGAGAATAAATGGCGCTTTCCTTCATATCGGGGCATAAATATTAATTGTGTTTAAATCTGTGATGTATTGTGCTTAGGGAGCTACTTTTGCGGCGTTTTGTTCAAACAACAGGGAGGGTTTTATTAATCAAAGCTGCGCGCTGTGACTGACGGGCCCGCCTGCACTCCCTCGCTTCACCAGCAGGTGGCGGCGTCGGCTCAGGAACAGGCGCGAGCGGCCGGCCTCGGGTTCCAGGAGCTTCGGCGGGATATTTACTCGGATGGTTCAAAGGGAACATTGAACTCTGGTTACACAACACCGAGCCAGGGCCAAAGGGGGCGTTCCTGTGGTTCTGTGTGATGGCATCAGCCTCCTTCTGGGGGGGTGGTGGTGATGGGGGGGGTCAGGGGGTGGTGGTGATGGGGGGTCAGGGGGGGGGTGATGGGGGGAGGTCAGGGGGGGGTGGTGATGTGGGGGTTAGGGGGTGGTGGTGATGGTGGGGGGGTCAGGGGGTGGTGGTGATGTGGGGGGTTAGGGGGTGGTTAGGGGGTGGTGGTGATGTGGGGGTTAGGGGGGTGGTGGTGGTGATGGGGGGTGTCAGGGGGGTGGTGGTGATGGGTGGGGGTCAGGGGGTGGTGGTGATGTGGGGGGTTAGGGGGTGGGGGTGGTTAGGGGTGGGGGTGAGGGGGGGGGGGGGGGTTGGGGGGGGGTCAGGGGGGTGGTGGTGATGTGGGGGTTAGGGGGTGGTGGTGATGTGGGGGGGGTCAGGGGGGTGGTGGTGATGGTGGGGGGGGTCAGGGGGGTGGTGGTGATGTGGGGGTTAGGGGGGTGGTTGTAGGGGGGGTGGTGGTGATGTGGGGGGGTCAGGGGGTGGTGGTGATGTGGGGGTTAGGGGGGTGGTGGTGATGTGGGGGGGTCAGGGGGTGGTGGTGATGTGGGGGGTGGGGGGGTTAGGGGGTGGTGGTGATGTGGGGGGTCAGGGGGTGGTGGTGATGGTGGGGGGGTCAGGGGGGGGGGGTGGTGATGTGGGGGTTAGGGGGTGGTGGTGATGTGGGGGGTCAGGGGGGTGGTGGTGATGGTGGGGGGGTCAGGGGGTGGTGGTGGGGGGGTGGGGTGGTGGTGATGTGGGGGGTCAGGGGGTGGTGGTGATGGTGGGGGGGTCAGGGGGTGGTGGTGATGGTGGGGGTTAGGGGGGTGGTTAGGGGGGTGGTGGTGATGTGGGGGGGTTAGGGGTGGTTAGGGGGGTGGTGGTGATGTGGGGGGGTCAGGGGGGTGGTGGTGATGGGGGGGGGTCGACCTTCTGCTCAACCTGAACACCCCGGTCATCATCTCACACCCAACATCAATGTCCCGACGGCTCAACTTGAGTCGCTCTCAGTTCGATCCTGGCGAGCGGCGCCGTCCCCCTCGGCTCGTTTGTGGGCCGCGATGATCTTGGCGTACTCCCGCCCCGACAGGTACGGCGTCCGCCGCAACGCCGCGTCGGCGAAGTCCACGTGGAAGAGCCCGAAGCGGACGCTGTAGCCGTCGGCCCACTCGAAGTTGTCCAGCAGCGACCAGGCGAAGTACCCGCGCACGTCCACGCCGTCCTCGCCGACGGCTGCGGGGGGAGAGGGAGAGGCTGCAGGGCGCGACCACCGGGGGGAGCCAGACCGGCCCCGCCCACGGCGCCGCACCTTTGCACACTTCCTGGACGGCGTCCCGGTAGAACTGCGCTCGCTGCTCGTCCTCCATCTGGACCGCGCCCGTCTGGGCGAAGCCGTTCTCGGTGATGAAGACCGCCGGGCCGCCGAACGTGTCCTGGGAAAGACGCAGGGGGACGCGGACGCCGTCACGCCGCGGTCGGGCGGCGAGGCGCCCGGACGGACGGCCCCCTGAGCTGTGAGAGATCAAAGAGAAGCTTTGATGTGAAGGCGCCGGACGTTTACCTTGATGTACTTGAGAAGCGCCCTGAGGCCGTGGGGCGCCACGGCGAGCCAGGGCACGCCGCACACGGGCCACGACGGGTCCACCACCTCCTCCACGTCCACATCGGCCTTCATGCTCACGCCACCGCCGCCGCCGCCCGGCGTCACCTTACGGGACGTGTAGTAGTTGAGGGCGAAGAAGTCGGCCGTTCCCAGGACGGGGGGCTCGTCCGGCGAGAAGCGCGGCAGCCTGGCGCCGACGGCGGCCCTCATCACGTCCGGGTAGTCGCCGCTCACGAACACGGGCCAGGCGAACCAGCCGAGCGTGAACGCCAGGCGGCGCTCGGCGGCGGCGCGGTCCTCGGCGCGGTCCGGCCGCAGCGGCTCCGACCAGTCGCTGTTGATGGCCAGCGAGACGGCGCCGCCCTGCCGCGCCCGGTAGAGGGCGCCGTAGCTTCGCCACGCCGCCGCGTGGGCCCGCAGCATGTTGTGGCCCGCCAGGTAGGCGGCGGTCCCGGGCCGCCGCAGCCCCGGCGCATGCACGCCGTCCTCGTGGCCCAGCTTGGCGCACACGTAGGGCTCGTTGATGGTGATCCAGAGCTTGACGCGGTCGCCGAACGTCTGGAAGCAGAACCTGGCGTAGGCGTCGAAGGCGGCGGCGATGCCCGGCCACGCCCACCCGCCCCGGTCCTGCAGCGCCTGCGGGAGGTCGAAGTGGTAGAGCGTGACCATCGGCGAGACGCCGCAGCCCAGCAGGTCGTCGATGACCCTGTTGTAGTACGCCACACCTGCGGGGGGGGGGGCGGGGTCAGAGGGTCATCAAAAGGCGGGATCGGGGCGCGGCGCCGCACCTTTGGGGTTGACGCGTCGGGGGGTGCCGTCTGGCAGGAGGCGGGGCCAGGAGAGGGACAGGCGGTAGTGGGTCAGGCCCAGATGTTGGATGCACCGCAGGTCGCGGGGCCACAGCTGGTAGCTGCTGCAGCTGCGGTCCCCCGTGGCCCCCCCGCACACGCCGCCCTGCTGGTGCGTGAACGTGTCCCAGATGCTCGCGCCCTTCCCGTCCTCCCGCCACGCCCCTGGGGGGGGGCGCACAGGTCACACGGTCCGCCCGCCATCCGCACGAAACGACGTCAACGACTCCTCGAGGTCTCGCCTCAGGGTCGATCGCTTTACCTTCAATCTGATACGCCGCCGTGGCGGCTCCCCACGCGAAGCCTCTGGGCAGCATGGTGCACCCTGCAGATGTTAACAGCTGGACAGGCTGCTGGAGAAGGTCCTGCAGATGTTAACAGCTGGACAGGCAGCTGGAGAAGGTCCTGCAGATGTTAACAGCTGGACAGGCTGCTGGAGAAGGTCCTGCAGATGTTAACAGCTGGACAGGCTGCTGGAGAAGGTCCTGCAGATGTTAACAGCTGGACAGGCAGCTGGAGAAGGTCCTACAGATGTTAACAGCTGGACAGGCTGCTGGAGAAGGTCCTGCAGATGTTAACAGCTGGACAGGCTGCTGGAGAAGGTCCTACAGATGTTAGAAGCTGCTGGAGAAGGTCCTGCAGATACACACGCGCTCCAGGAACCAGGAAGTGCTGTGTGACTTTCACTGTCGTGACGTAAATCACGGACTGTTTTTGATAAGACAAAAACAAACTCAGGTAGTTGTATGTTTTCTTTTGGATCTCAGAGCAGGTTGTTCACTTCCTCTTTAGATGTTACGCAATCAAATAACATCGGTTCGATTTAGTTATTGAGGTCTCCTTCTGTTGACGATTCTGAGGAGCTCTGATTTCCGAGGGGCACTTAAATGGAACATGAATCTATTCGTCAATTTCACAGTTTATTTCCTGACACGTTTTCCTTTTTGAATTATTTACAAATAAAATCCTCCCAAATACATAGAATTGTATATTTACTCGTTATATAGTTAGTTTACAACAAATAACTATCACTAACGTGAACCACAGCGCTGAGGAAAAATTTGATCAAAATTAAAAATTGTAAATTTAACAAGAGTTACTTTTCATTTGTTTTCCAATATTTTAGAATCACAGAAAGGTTTATATGCATGTAATAATACCTAAAATACTTTAAAAAAAAGATAGATTTAGATTAGATTTTTTAAAATAAAGTCAGCTTGTATCATTCTGCATTTGAAGATAAACTAGTTATTAATTTTGAGCTGTTTATTTTCTATAATTCAGTATCAGCATGCCACATTATCCTGCGTTGCTCTGTGCGGACACAAATGAAAGGTCAAAGGTCTCCTGAATAATGGCGTCAGCCCTGTCAAGACCTGAAAACAAAAACTTTATAGCCTGAAGACACGCGTTCTCTCGACTGCGCGACCGCTTAAACGCTCTGTTTTGGCTCAGTTTTCTGCAGGATAAGTGCCCCACTCCACCTGATCACAACAAAGAAAACAGATTGTTTCCCGAAGGGGAAGCTGACTTGAGGTTAAATGTGCTTCGGTCACAAGATACATCTACAACTATCACTTGTACACAAAACATAAAGCTATTTTTGATGCAACCTCGTCCTGCAGTTGTTGTTTATTCTTACATCATTTCCTGGAGCTTCTTCTTGGTCTGAGCTCAGGACGTTGTGGTTTTATTTTGTAGCAGGGCTGGTGTTTTACTGCAGAGCTTCTCTAAACTCTCACGGTGCTTTTTTTTTTAACACGCGTAAAGGCCAAAACCGGTGGTTGTTGGTATTTATGCTGAACACAGCAACTGACTTTGACCCTTTAAAACAGGGATGTCCAAAGTATTCCCCAAGGGGCCGTGTGGCTGCAGGTTCCAACCAGTCAAACACACCCAGTTTGACCAGTCAGCTGTTGAATACTCAGATGAGTTGATTAAATGAGTCCAGTCTGGTGTGTTGTTGCTGGGTTGGAGTAAGAACCTGCAGCCACACGGCCCTCTGGGGAAGAGTTTGAAGATCCATGCTTGGAAACCACGGACCGCCAATCTCGGCCGCCGGTGCTTTTATTTCGAAAACCCGGCCGGATGTGAGGTAAAGGCGGCCGACTTGACGGCCGCGGGTCCCGGGACGGCAGCGGGGGGGAGAGCGACGGCCGGACCGGAGAACTTTTCAGGGGCTCCGGAGGGACGACCAGAGCCGGGTGGGATCGCGGTGGGGGGCCGGCGGCGTCGCGGCGGGGTCCTGGTGGGGTTCCGGCGGGGTTCTTCGGGACTCTTTGTCTCGTCCGGGGGCGTGTGGGGCGCGGGGGGCGGCGTCGCTGCGCCTTTGTCCGCCGTCCCTCCCTCCCTCCCCCCCCCGGCGCTCTTCCTGTTGCCGCCTGGAAAAGTTTGTCCGGGCCGAGAGGAGCTCCGGAGGACCGGGGGAGGACCGAGGAGGACCCGGGGAGGACCGAGGAGGAGGACCCGGGGAGGACCGGGGGAGGACCGAGGAGGACCGGGGAGGACCGGGGAGGACCGAGGAGGACCCGGGGAGGTACGAGGAGGACCCGGGGAGGTACGAGGAGGACCCGGGGAGGACCGAGGAGGACCCGGGGAGAAGCGGGTGAAGACCGGGGGAGGACCGGGGAGACCCAGCCCGAGCCGAGGAGACCCCCCACCCCCCCGGGGGAGATCAGGTGTCCAGCCGGGGGGGTGAGCAGGGCGCCGCGGCCCCAATGAGAGCAGCAGCCGGGGGGAGCCGGGGGGGCCCTGCGGGACATGGAGGGGGGCGGCTCGGCTGAGCGTGTGTGTGGACCCGGGCAGCAGCGACCCCAGCCCCGCCTGTCCTAGCGGAGCCGCTCGGTACCAGGTCCGGATCAGACGGTGGGGGGGGATGGGGCCGGTGGTGGTCCTGTGGTGGGTGGCGGTGGTGCTGGGGGGGGGCGGCTCCGGGGGGGCGTCCGAGTGCAAGTCCCTGGAGGAGCGGTCGAAGAGCGGCGACAGGAGGGTGGTGTGCAGCAGCCTGGAGCTCCGGAGGACCCCCCCGCCGGAGGCCCTCCCCAACAGGACCGTCGCCCTGTGAGTCACCTCCAGCCCCGCGTCCATCCTACGACACCAACACACACACACACACACACACACACTCACTGACACACGCAGACACACACTCACTGACACACACAGACGCTCACACACACACAAACACTCATACACACACATACACTCACACACGCACAGACACTCACACACACTCACAAACACACACACTCACTGACACACACAGACACACACACACTCACTGACACACACAGACGCTCACGCACACACACTCATACACACACACACTCACACACTCACAAACACACACAGACACACACAGACACACACACACTCACAAACACACACTGACACACACAGACGCTCATACAGACACAAACACTCATACACACACGCACAGACAAACACACACACTCACAAACACACACAGACACACACACACTCACAAACACACACAGACATTCTCACACTCACTCACACAGACACACACACAGTCACTCAGACACACACAGAAACACACACACACACTCTCACTCACACACACACACACACACACACACCTCCGAACCTCCTTCACACACATCTGCCTTTGTTTGCCTTCAGCTTTTCACTTTTTTTGCAGTTCCTCGCGTAAAGAAGAAAATAATCGATTAATGGAAATATGTCGAATATTGCCATATTTCGGTTTTTCAACTAAAACCGACCCTATCTCGTCTGTTCCTGGTAGTTTTGGTCTTAAATCGATAGACTTGAACCTTTCGGCCCCCTGAGGTCGTTTTGTCGTTCTCTAATTAAAACCCTCTTAACGTAATAACCCTCTTAACTTAATAACTTAAGAAGTTTGTGTTAGCTGTTTCGGTTCGACAGACCGATACGTATCGGTATCGCCGTGTGATGACGTCATTCTGGGGGTGTGGCGTCACCGCTTGAACCATTAAACTCTTCCCGTCATGATGGACGTTGTCTTATCGTTATCTTATCGTTGACTATGCCGTATTCGGTCCACTTTCCGCCGGCCTTCTCGGAGCGTTGGGAGCGTTTTCCTGCCCATGGTTCCCACCACCCCGACAGCTGTAGGGCCGCTAACGTAAGCACAGGTGGAAGTTCTTTACAGACTTCTTTACGAGCTCGTAAACGTGTTCCTTCAGATTCGACTGGTTGCGGTGCTTGAGTGTTGTGGGGGGGGGCGTCTGTCGAAACTTGTCACACCCCCCCCCACTCAAACTCCCACCATCGCCGGTGACAGCAGATGTCTCAGCTCTCGGGATTCCGGCTCGGTTTTCCCTAGCGGGAAGCTGTCATCCCGATTCCCGGCCTCTGAAGCGGCGTCCTGCGGTCGGGCGGCCGCCGCTCCGACGCAGCTGCTGTCAGCTGCTGCGGGATTCCTTTCCCAAACTTGAAAGTGACGAGTCTCCGGTCGAGCCCCGGCCGTCCCCACAGCACGCCCCGTCTCCCCCTCTGACGCGATATTTTCGCCCCCGTTGACGCGTGGAAGCGGGCGGCGTTCGGAGGGGGGTTAATCCGCGCTTGTCGACAGACTCGCCCGGAATCGGAGCAGCTTGGATCGGTCGTTACCGCAAAACTCTCCCAGTTTTTGCGGAGTTTCTGCAACCAGTGGGCGGGGCCTCAAACGATGTAGTGGGCGGGGCCTCTGACGATGCAGCGTGCTGATTGGCTGGCTCAGACACGGGGGGTGATTACCTTAAATCGGCCTCCAGGTCGCAGGATGTGAAATCCCGACCGACCAATCACGGCTGCAGCAGTTGCGCGTTGCCCCGCCCACTCCTCTGTTTATGTGCCGACGGCCCAAACAGACCTAGCTTTTATTAGCTTTTGCGAGATGAGGTTTTCCCTCCGTAATTGCTGACTTTCGATGCGAGGAACAACAAACAGAGCCGGGCCTGAGCTTCGCTCTTTGGCCTTTGAAGTCATGATTTCACTTCTACTTTAAAAAAGAACTCTTAAATTTGAGTTCTGAGTGATTTAATTAAACCCCCCCCGCCACAGTCGGAAGTATAAACCATTCCATTCTAATTCCATCCTCTTGCCCTTCGGGGGGTTTTGGCGTTGGATGAATACATTTGTGGCTTTTAAGTGAACATTAAAGGGAGATACCAAACACGCCTCTTTGCTCATGCTTTTATTTTGGCCTGTAGTGAACTCTTTGGAACGCGTGCCAGGAAATGTTGCCCAGACGCTCACATGGTCGGCCTTCCCTCATTCCCTCCTCCGACGCCTGTCCGTGCATGAGCGCCGACACGCTCGGCTGGCCCCCATCTCGCCGGGCTGAGGTGATTACCGTCGGTGAGATAATGGCGCGCCGCGCGCAGCCCGAACCCCCCCGCCCCCGACGCCATTGTGCTCCCCCGAATGATATCACATGCCGGAGTAATCCGAGAGGAAGCGACACGGATGCGTTTACGGCCGACCGGCCCTGCGCCCGTACCTCCGTCAGCGCGTCCCACGGCGTTCCCGAACAAACAGCCTGGGCTTTGTGCGCGGCGTCTCAGGTTTCCCCGGAGATTCCGAGGCTCCTTGAGAGGCGCACCTGGGCCGCCGCACACCTGCTTTTCTCCTCTTTCTTTTTTTTTCTTTCGGGAGAAGAGCGGGATTAATGTCAGGAAGAAATCAGGGATTTCCTCCCTGGCAGCAGGAAAACCGCCCCCGCTCCGATGAGCGGTTTGCGCGCAGTGAAGCGTAAGCGTGGGGGTTTACCGGAGCGGAGGTCGCAGGTTCTTGGAAAGGTGTGTTTTGTTTTTTTTAAAGCTGGACTTTTCCTAAAAACAGGACGTGCACGAGCGGAGAGGGGTTCTGATCCCAGGCCGGAGGAATGCCGCTGCTCCGCTCATTAGTGCGTCTGTGTTTACAGAACAAATCCCAAAGTGATTCCCGACAGCCGTGCATTTAGCCCCTTCCCTGCCTGTCATTTCCCACCTGTTGGGCTTTGACCTCATCCGGCCGGCCATCCCCTTTAATCCAGGTGCGGAGCGACGGGACGCACGTCGGCCTGTCGGAACACGAGGGGACGAGGGAATATCGGCAAACAGGGCCGATTGTTTTCCGTTGATCTCATCCCTGCAGAAGAACAAGATGCCCCTTTTTAAGAACCTGCTTGGGCACCTTGGGAAGGCGCTGGGATATTTGTGTTTTCCGCCTGAGCCGAGCCCCATTTTCCCACCAGGAACGTTCTCTGTGGAAGTCTTTTCTTAAGCTTGGTTGCAGCACAAAGTTTTCTAGTTCCCTCTGATTTGAGGAAGTGTCGGAGTATCGTATTTACTCCACAAGCATGAGCAACTTCCATATTCCTGACTCACCTCTGAGTCAGAATTCCAGTCTGGATCTTCAGCAGAGTGGGCGGTGTGGGACCACCAGGTGCCCCTGCAGCACGGCTCCACAACATCTTATCAGAGCCTCCAGATAAGGCAGACTCCCCTCCTCCGGCGTTCCGGCCCCGGCCTGAGGGGATACAGGAGGCGCTCGGCAGACATCCGTGGGCAGACGGGGGGGTGGAGGCACGCGCCCTGAGGTCAGCGGGGGCGGTCGCAGGGCCGTAAAGCCCAGACGGGTTCTCGGCATCGTTGAGGGCTTCATGAAGACCCAACATCAACAGTGGTGGCTCATGGAGGGCCCTGGGAGGGCTCCTCTCAGTCACGGCAGCATGGAGGCGGACGTGTGCCGTGGGCTGCAGCAGCGCTTGCGTAACCGCTCAGGCTGAATTTACGAGGCTGTTTGATTTACAAATGCGTCTAAATCTAAATTTAACCGCCTTTCCGTGGTGCGTGGGGTCCAGAAGGTGTTCCGCTGCCTTCACCCTGCCATCTGATGCTCATCAGGTGGAGGGTCTGCTTCGCTTTTCCCTCGTTTTCCCCATCAGGACCTTCTGGGTGTGAGGGAGCCGAGCACGTCTCCTCAAGGCCTCCAGTCTGTCCCCGCGGGCGCGTCGCCTCCACAAACCTCCCTCAGTGGCCGCGCACACGCGCCCTGACCACAGCTCCCTGTTCGGGCTTTCCTCTGGGAGCTGGGGCCTTTCCAGACCAGGATTCCAGGATCTGGGAAGGCAAAGCTGAACTTCATTTGGCAGCCAGGCCGTCACTCGGCGGGCGTAAATCAGGTGAAGAGCAGCGCGTCAGGGCGGGAGGAAGCGATTAGGAGGACACATGTGAAGATGAGGGTTGGGGGGGTTGGGGGGGCGCCGCTTAGATTTATATCAACACACACGACAACCGGAGCGCGCCCGTTGCTGCTGGGAATGTTGTGTCGCTGGGAGCCTCTGAGGACTCGGAGGCTTAATGTTGTTATCAGTCAACAAGCAGCAGTCTGCCAGCTCCTCTCCCTGGACCCTCTGGACCCTCAATTAGGTTACCGCGCATTCCTGGCCCACATTTGGAGTCTTGTGATTGTTTTTCAGCTTCGGCTCCTGTTTGCTCAGAGTCCAGGTTTTTTTTTGGGATTGTCAATCACGTTGAGTAACGCTGCGGAAATCCAAAATGTTCCTCGGTTCCGCCGCCGTCTCACTGACGCACGCTTTCTCTCCGCAGAATTCTGAACAACAACAAAATACAAGAGCTCAGAAACGGATCCTTCTTGGGATTATCCACGCTGGAAAAACTGTGAGTATTATCGTCATATTCCAGCTTCGGAGCCAGGAAGGGGATATTTAACTGCATCCCGGCGTTGTCCTTTTTCCGCCTGCGTGTGTTCGGGAAGCGGGCCGCGCTGAGGTCCGTGCGGACGGGAGGTGGGAGGTGGGCCGGGGCGGTCAGAGGTTCTTAAAAGTCTGGCTGGCCTGGAGCCAGCGGAACGTGTGGGTCAGCGGGAGCGCGCCGGCACTCCGGTTCACGCTGGAAGACTCTAAATGGTCTTAGGAAAAGGCTAAATATAGGAGGGGCCGCGGGGGCCGCACGCCGTCCCACAAAGGCGGCCTGCTCCGCCGCTGCGTTCGCAAGGGGGGGGGCGGCGCTGCTGCGGCCTGGGATGCCATTCGTGCCGCGTGAGCCTGACTTGGGGGATTGGAATGTCATCACCCGTGTCTCCTTCCCAGAGAGATTCGAGGAGAAAATGGCCGAGGGCCCGCGCGGCCTGGCTGTGGGCTGATTTACGGCCCCAGAACGGCCCCGTGCACATGAAGTATCCCGCGTCTTACCCAAGGTTGCAATAACACATGACTGCATTGATGGGGAATTCTGTCAGGCTTCCCAACGCGGGCTTATTTATTTTCTTCTTAAAGGCAGCTATATGGAAAGTGCAGAAGGGCGCGTGAACCCGTGCGCTATCAGCGCGGGGGTGATTGATGCCGCGCCGCACCCGCACGTTCCTCATGAAGCTGCTCATTCATGCTTGAGTGGAAAAACCTGGGAAAGGCCTCCCTTCCCTGCGCACACTCCCTCCGCGTTCCTATCGGCACGCCGCCGGTCACCGCCCCCGCAGCCCC
Organism: Lagocephalus sceleratus; assembly: GCA_911728415.1. Lineage (NCBI taxonomy): Eukaryota > Metazoa > Chordata > Actinopteri > Tetraodontiformes > Tetraodontidae > Lagocephalus > Lagocephalus sceleratus. The sequence continues at coordinate 1,113,510 of CAJVRN010000174.1, forward strand.
GTTAACGAGGAGCGCGGCCCCGCTCGGGAGGCCGGGGCGCGTTTTATTGTGGCGGTGGGTCCGGGCGACCCCGCCCTCGCGGGGACACGGCGCTCCGGAGCTTCCTTCTTTTGTCATTGTAATGAGGCCAAGCTGGGACCAGAGGCGTCACTCTCCCTGAAAGGTTCCTACCCCCCCTCCTCCACCCTTCCATCTTGTCTTCCACTCCTCCTTTCATGGCTCCTTCACCCCCCCCCACCCCCCCCACAAAGGAAGTCCTTCGTTGGACATTGTGCGGCGGTGGGGACTGAGGCAGCAGCTGGCTGCGTCCGCGGGGGGAGAGAATCGATTATTCCTGTCCGTCACTCTACGGAAAATCACAAAGTTACTCCGGAGGCTTTTGTGGTTTTGTTGGAGGCCAAGAGCCCCCCCCCCGCCTGGAAACAGGCCACACAGAATCCCCCCATTATGGCTCTCCATGAGAAGCTCGGGGACCGTCACGTGCTAATTCCTGCCTAAATCCGCTGGTGTGCAGGAATGTTTTCAGTGGAACCAGCGAGGGCCACGGTCCTAGTGCGCTTCCCGTCCCCCGGAGCTGGAAAACGCTCCGGAGCTGCACGGTTATTTCCGTGTTCTGGGGGGTGTGAAAGCCCGGGGGGACGTTTCTGGATCCCACCTGTCAGACCGGGGGGTTTCAGGAACGTTTAAAAGTGAGACTGGTCTTATCCGTGTGCTCTGGGAGCGCTGGGAGCATTCCCACTGCTGGTGAGACGTGTCCGAGGAATCGCCGACTGCCTGGAAAATGAACACGTGTCATGAACGAGTTCTCTGGAAGCTGGAGCGCAGCGGGAGGACGGTGGCAGCTGGACGGGAAAATCCCACCCGCCGGTTTGGGTCCGGTTCAGCAGCTCCGAGGGGAGAGGCCGACACTTCCCGACTGGGCGGGGGAGTTTGGGGCGGCTGGAAGGAGGAAGCGGGGACGCCACCTGAGCCGGCGCTCCTGGAGCCGATCCCTCAACAGGCCAGCTCACATCAAAAGCCCCGACGGGACAGACGTGTTTCTTTTTTGGTCTCTGGCTTATCAGCCCCCACATGACAGCCCCCCACATGACAGCCCCCCCATGACAGCCCCCCACATGACAGCCCCCCACATGACAGCCCCCCACATGACAGCCCCCCCCACATGACAGCCCCCCCCGATGGGTGCAGTAACCCACAGGCCCTTTGTGTGGATTCACATCAGCCCCCGATCCCGCGCAGTCATGAGTGACGTGGCAGCGACGGCGCAGGTGAACGCCACAGGAATTCAACCACCTGGGGGGGGGTTGTGCCCCCCCAGCCCCCCCCAGTGAACCAGAGAACAGATGATGGCAGTGGTTATTTGGGGTAAACAGGAAGTGGATGAGGGGAGTCTTGGTTGATTTTATTTTGCAGCCGATTGTTTTTAGATTGTGTGTGTGTGAGAGTGTGTGTGCGCGCGCGTGTGTGTGTGAGTGTGTGCGCACGCGTGTGTGTGAGTGTGTGTGTGTGTTTGGGGGGTTAATGCTGTGTGTGTTAACACACTGAACCTTTTCCTTTCTCCTCAGGGACCTGCGCAGCAACCTGATCAGCCTCATTGAACCTGGAGCGTTCCTGGGGTTGGCAGCGCTCAAGCGCCTGTGAGTACGGGGGGGCGGCCCGGAGGGGGGGCGTATGAGGGAAACACTTCCACCCTGGAAATCTGTCCTTTCCGGCTCCCTCCGTGTCTCCGGATTGATTTGTTGTGTGTCTCGGTGTGAGCGTAGCGGGAGGCTGGTTGAAGTCAGGCAGAGCGTGTTCCGTGTTGGAGGGAGCTGCGTGTCCCGACAGGCCCAGACGACGAGCAGCGTCGGAGCGGGAGCGCGGTCAGGCGGCGTTCCGGCTGCTCCCGCCGCCGTGTTTGGTTTGGCGCCCTGCCAGGGGGGGGGGCTGTACACGCTCCCGCGCGTTTCACAGAGAACAACGGCGCGGGTACGCGGAGATCTAGGCTGTGTGTGTGTGTGTGTGTGTGTGTGTGTGTGTGTGTGTGTGTGTGTGTGTGTGTGTGTGTGTGTGTGTGTGTGTGTGTGTGTGTGCGGAGCGTGGGAGGTTGGGAGGCCGGGAGCGTACGGCGGTGTTTGCACGAGGGAGCGCGAGAACGCAGCAGGAATTGGAACGATCCGACGGCGCCGGTCGGCTGCCAACACAAACTGGAGCCTGGCTGCCGAGGAGCACGAAGAGGGAGGGAGGCAGTTTCTTGGCTCACACCGGCTCCGTGCAACCAGCCTGCAGTGCTGCTGCAGACCCCCACCTGCCCGTCCCTCCCTCCGTCCGTCCCGACCCCCCGTGACCCCACAGCCAGTTGAAAAGGCCCGTCACCGTGCAGGGATCTGTGCCCCGAGGCAGCAGGTTTAATTGGCTCCCGCCGCTCGTTTGGGCCGATTTCAAAGGGTGGTTGTCACTCACTGGGCTGTGAAGGGAGGGGGGGGGGGGGGGGGGGACGAGAAGCAGAGGCGGTGAGATAGTTCCAGGCCCTGGGAATGTAAACACAAGGTTCTGGCATCCGCCGCTGGTCCGCCCTGCTTCTTTCTCCCGTCTTTATGCAAACGGAGAACAGGATGGTAGGAATCACACACACACACACACACACACACACACACACACACACACACACACACACACACCCCACCTTCATCCCAAACCCACCACACGTGATTAAACCCAATTAGGTGGAGTTGTCCGAGGGGCTGATGAGGAGCTGGACTCACGCAGCCGCGCATGAAGTCACCATCGACAGCTGAGCGGTCGCCGCGCCGCCGCGCCTCGGGGCTTGGGGTTATTTTTGAACGTCCCTCGCTGCCGCTAATGCGCCACATGCTTGTGGTCAGAAGACGCTTTAAAGAGAATTGTGCGCTCGTAAAAAGCGGCGGTGCAGCGGCGGAGCCTCTGATGCTGATGTGTGTTTCCGTGACGCCGACTTCACTCGATGGCGTGTGAATGGTGGTGACTTTGGCGCCCCAGCTGGGCTCCCTCAGGAGGGGCCTCGGCGACGGCCTCAACGATCACACGTTGACATGTGATCCCGATGCCCTCCGGGGGACTATTTCTTTTTGGCGGCGGTGTCGACGTTGCTGCTTTGAGGTGACGCGACTCCGTGAGCGTGATGTGGTGTGTCTGAGCCCGCAGGCGTAACGGAGCCTCAAACGTGGGGGGGGGGTGACGTCAGGGTGATCGACGCTTTCCTAGGCGATGACGAGAGTCCAGATCAAAACACGCCTGCGAGGAGGACGCGCTGTTTTAAAGCCCGTGTGAACCGTGTCCTCCCTCTCCCCTGCAGAGACTTGTCCAACAACAGCATCGGATGTCTGAACGTGGACGTCTTCAGAGGGCTGGCCAGCCTCACCAGGCTGTAAGTGGGGATGCCTCCACGAGTGGGAATGCCTCCACGAGTGGGGATGCCTCCACGAGTGGGAATGTCTCGGATGGAGCGGGAGCGTTCCCGCCTTTGTTCACGTCGGCCCTCTTTGTTTCTGCAGGAACCTCTCGGGGAACATTTTCTCCACCATAGCTCAGGGGACCTTTGACAGCCTGGTGTCTCTGAAGGCTCTGTAAGTACACGCTGCCCCGCCCCCACCCCCCCGCCCCCCCCGACCACGACATGGGAGCGCTAACACCGCCCTCGTGCTCAGGGAGTTCCAGACGCCGTTCCTGCTGTGCGACTGCAACCTGCTGTGGCTGCCGCGATGGATCAAGGAGAGGAGCATCTCGGTGAAGAGCACCCGGTGCTCGTACCCCCAGGCCCTCCAGGGCCACGCCGTCACGTCCAAACCGGAGCTCTTCACCTGCGGTACGGACCCGCCGGGCGTTCCCGCTGCGGTCCCTTTAAGCTCAGGGAACGCTGGGCTTGTGCAACAGCGGGCGATAAGGGCCGGGATGTGTTTGTAGTGGCTCGGCTCTTATCAGCGCGCTTCCATCGCTCGGGTTCATGCATGTTAAAGAACGTGGCGGCTGGGTCACGGCCGCCGTGACCCCCCTCACGACCCCCCCACTTCTTCCTAGAATTCCTCACGCTTGTAGGGAAACGCCTCTCCCTCTCCTCCCGCTTCAGACGCTCCGCTCGAGCTGCCGTCCTTCCAGCTGACTCCGTCCCAGCGGCAGGTGGTCTTCCAGGGGGACAGCCTGCCGTTCCAATGCCAGGCGTCCTTCGTGTCCGAGGACATGCAGGTGCTCTGGTACCAGAACGGCCGCATGGTCAAGCCCGACGCTGCCCAAGGCATCTTCATCGAGAAGCACATGGTGCAGAACTGCTCGCTGATCGCAAGGTACGCCCCAGGTGTGAACGCCGACGGTTGTCCCCCCGTCTCATCCGTGTTCCTCCTCACCTGCTTCCCGTCAGCGCCCTCACCATCTCCAACATCCAGCCCGGCTTCACTGGGAACTGGGAATGCCGCGTGCGGACCAGCCGGGGCAACACCACCAGGACGGTCCACATCGTGGTGCTGGAGACTTCCGCCAAGTACTGCGCCCCTGAACGCGTCAGCAACAACAGGGGGGAGTTCAGGTCGGTGCCGTGCTCGGCTCTCCTGCGCCCCCTGGTGGGGAAACGGGGGCGTCACCGCCTGGTGCTTCCTCTCGTGGAGCGCATTAACGCTGGTGTTCGTGCGCGCGTCCGCCCCCAGGTGGCCCCGCACGCTCGCCGGGATCAGAGCCTACCTCCCCTGCAACCGGCTCCCGTCCAGCGGCGGCCTGTACTCGGGCAGCTCGGGCGAGGAGCAGCGGGCGTGGCGCTACTGCGACAGCAAGGGCGTGTGGGCGGAGGACGACTACTCCCGCTGCCAGTTCCAGAAGGACGTGACCAGGTTCCTGTTCGTCATCAACCAGGTGCGCACGCCGCTCCCGCGGGCGCGCCATTGCCGCCGAGAGTTGAGGCGTCACTCCCGGCCGTGTCGTCCCCCAGATGCCCCTGAACGAGAGCAACGTGGTGTCCAAGGCTCGCCGCCTGCTCGTCTGCACCATCGACGCCGCCAACTTCTCCGACAAGATGGACATCATCTTTGTGGCCGAGATGATCGAGAAGATCGGCAAATTCGTGGAGGAGTTCAAAGACGTGAGTAAAGGCGGAGGCGGAGCCTCGAGAGGTGGGTGGGGCCTTCCCGCGTGACGCCCTGCTTGTGGTGTGGCGGCAGCTGGGCGAGGTGATGGTGAGCATGGCGAGCAACCTGATGATGGCGGACGAGCGCGTGCTGTGGATGGCCCAGCGCGAGGCCCTTGCCTGCTCGCGGATCGTCGCCTGCCTCCAGAAGATCGCCGTGTACCGCCTGGCCACGGCGCAGGCCTTCTCCCTGGTCAGTCCCGCCCCCGCCCGCCCTCCTCGGTGTCCCCTCCCCCCTGAGTTGACCCCCCTTGTCCCTCCAGACGTCCCCCAACATCGCCCTGGAGGCCCACGCCGTCCGCGCGGGCGACTGGAACGGGATGACGTGCATGCTGTTCCAGAGGCCCAGCCCCGAGCGCACGGCGGGCCAGGACCGCCAGCTGACCTTCAAGTGCAACATGACCGGGACCTTCTCCAGCCTGCTGCACAAGGTCAGCCCCGCCCCCTCGCGTAGCCCCGCCCCCTCTGACGCCCCTGTCCCTCCTCCCCCAGAGCACCATCGTGGAGGCGTCCCTGCAGCTCCCCCAGGCCCTCCTCGCTCCCCCCGCGCTCCCCGGGCAGCCCGACGACGTGGTCTACAAGCTCCACCTCCTGGGCTTCCGCAACGGGAAGTTCTTCCCCTCCACCGGGAATTCCTCTCAGCTGGCCGACGGCGGGAAGAGGCGGAGCGTGGCCACGCCCGTCATCATGGCGAAGCTGGGTGAGCGTCACGGGAGCCGTCGGAGCTGCGGCGGCGCTCCCCACTAACCCTGCGCTGTCCTCCAGAGGGGATGCCCCTGCACGTCCTGAGGACGCCCGTCAACATCACGCTGCGCCGCCTGGCCCACGGGTCGGACGCCGTGTCGGCGACCTGGAACTTCAGCCTGGTGGGGGGTCAGGGGGGGTGGCAGAGCGACGGCTGCCGCGTCCTGGGCCACTACGACAACTTCACCACCATCTCCTGCAGCTCCCTGGGCAACTACGGCCTCCTGATGGTGGGTAGGGGGGGTCACGTGACCCGTGGCGGTTGCAGCTGGTGGGTGAGCGGCGGCGTGCTTCTGTCCCGCAGGACCTCAGCAGCGTGGAGTTCTTCTCCCCCAGCATCCAGCCGCTGCACCCGGTCATCTACGCCACCGCCGTCGTGCTGCTGCTGTGCCTGCTCGCCATCATGGTCACGTACGCGTACCATCACAGGTAGCTGGGCCTCGCCCCCCCCCTCGCCGGCGCCCCGCCCCCCTCGCCGGCACCCCCCTCTCACCCTGTCGTTCCAGGTCTGTCCGCGTCAGCCGCAAATGCTGGCACATGTTGCTCAACCTCTGCTTCCACGTCGCCCTGACCTTCGCCGTCTTCGCGGGGGGCGTTAACCAGACGAGGTCAGCCAGCGTGTGCCAGGCGGTGAGTGGCGCCGTCCCCCGGGGTCCCTTCCCGTCCCCCGGGGTCCCCTCCCGTCCCCCGGGGTCCCTTCCCGCCCCCGCTGCCCCTGACGGCGCCCTCCCTCTCCCAGGTGGGGATCCTGCTGCACTACTCCACCCTGGCCACCGCCCTGTGGGTGGGCGTGACCGCGCGCAACATCTACAAGCAGGTGACGCGCAAGGCCAAGAGCTACGAGGAGCTGGACGAGCCCCCGCCGCCGCCGCGGCCCATGCTGAGGTGTGTGTGTGTGTGTGGGGGGGGCGTGTTGTTCTCAGAGCCGCCGCCAGGGGGCGGGGCTGAGAGCGCTGACCCACCCACTGTGTCCAGGTTCTACTTGATCGGCGGAGGGATACCCATCATCGTCTGTGGCATCACAGCAGCGGCGAACATCAAGAACTACGGCAGCCGGCCCAACGCGCCATAGTGAGTAACCCCCACACACACACACACACACACACACACACACACACACACCCCTCAACCCCCCCCCCAGCACCATCTCACTGCATTCCTTTACTGAAAATCTTTTTCCGAGAGAAGGGAACGTTTATTCCCTGGAGTCCTGATTACTGAGGCTTAATAACGCCATGTGCATCTGAGCAACAAGCCCCCTCACTCGCCCCCCCTCACTCACACACACCCCCCCCTTCACCCCCCCCCCACAGTGGCAGCTGTTTTGTGCATCATGGCTGACTAATTGAGAAATCTGGACTCGTACGGGTGTCTCCAGTCTTTGGAGTTTAATTACGCTGCGTAAGCGGGGGGTGGGGGTGGGGGGGGTTGGAGACGTAATGAGACAGTTGGTGTGAGAAGTTACACACAACCTTTTTTTTTTTAATTTGACGGATTCGGGTTTAAGTGTGAAAATTCAGCCGCAGCCCCGGCGGGGCGTGTTCCGGAAAGGCCTTCGGAATCTCCCGCTCGACGTTTGCGGTGAGTGAAAGGAGGGTGTTGATCCACCTGCGCCGTGTCCCCACAGCTGCTGGATGGCGTGGGAGCCCAGCATCGGCGCCTTTTACGTCCCGGCAGGCTTCATCGTCTTCGTGGACTGCGTGTACTTCCTCAGCATCCTGCTGCAGCTGCGGCGCCACCCGGAGCGCCGCTACGAGCTCAAGGAGTCCACGGAAGAGCAGCAGCCGCTGTCCTCGGCCCACGCGGACGCGGGCGGCGGCGGGGGCGGTCCCGGCGCCCAGCTCCGCCCCCCGGCCCCGCAACCGCAGCCTCCGGAGGCGTCGTCGTCGTCCGCGCTGTCAGCCCGTCACGCCGTCCCGCTGTCGGCACTGGAGAACGAGCACACGTTCGCGGCCCAGCTGATGGGGGCGGCGGGGGCCCTGGGGCTCTACGGCGCCCTGTGGGTGTTCGCCGCCATGGCGGTGTCGCAGGAGCACCCCTTCGACCTGGTGTTCACCTGCCTGTTCGGCGTGGGCGCGCTGGCGCTGGCGGCGTTCATGGTGGCGCACCACTGCATCAACAGGCAGGACGTCAAGCGCTTCTGGTCGCAGGCCTGTTGCCCCGGGAGACGGGCGTACTCCGCCCAGGAGGACGTCCTCCTCCCTCAGCCGGGCGGGGGCGCTGCCGCCGCCGCTGCCGGGGGCGACAAGGCGGACGGGGAGTCGACCAGATGCGGCCACAGCAGCGCCGACTCGTCCTGCGTGAACAAGAGCGCGCCCAGCGCGCGTAACTCCGCCCACGGCAGCAAGCTGACCAACATCCACGCGGAGGCGGCCCAGTGCAAGGCGGCGGCGGTCCCCAACGGCGCCGCCGTCCTGGACAACAGCCTGACCGAGCACTCGCTGGACAACGACATCAAGATGCACGTGGCGCCGGTGGAGGTCCAGTTCCGCCCCGTCGGCCAGTCCAACCTCCCCGTGGCCGCCGCCGCCGCCGCTGCCGCCGCCGCCGCAGCAGGCAGGCACCACAAGAACAGGGCGCGGGCCCACAGGGCGAGCCGGCTCACGGTGCTGCGGGAGTACGCCTACGACGTCCCCACCAGCGTGGACGGCAGCGTGCAGAGCGCCCCCCACAGGCGCCATCACTACTACGACATGGCGGCGAGGAACAGCCGCCGCGCCGCCTACATGGCGTACAGGGAGCGCCACCAGAGCCAGCATCAGCAGGACAGCAGCGACAGCGCCAGCCTGCCGCGGCGCCCTCGCCACAAGGGCGGCGGCTCCGTGGGCGGCGGCTCGCTGGTCGCCATAGAGACCGAGCGGGGCGGGGCCTCGGCCAACAGCTCGGGCAAGGACTCGGCGAAGCGGGCGAGCGGCTCGGAGGCGGAGAGCCAGACGAAGGCGTACGGCGTGAACTTGGCGACCCAGAACGGCGCCGCCCCCAAAGAGCACGGGCAGCTGCTGCCGCTGATGCCCTCGGAGCGCGCCGCCGCCGCCGCCGCCGCCGCCGTGAAGACCGGGCTCTGGAAGCACGAAACTACCGTGTAGCGAGCGTTTCCACCCCCGGAGGGGGCGTGGCCTTACGCAGACGGGTCGCCGTCGCCTTTGACCCCGTTGCCATGGCGAGTCTCCGGCGCCACGTTGAAACTGTGAAAATCGTTTTTATCTGACGGGACGGTCGCCGCCGTGAAGCGAGTGTACATATGATCCTGGAAATGTTTTATTTTTCTAACCTGCGCTGCATGAACCCGCCCGGCGACTTCTCGTTTTTCTATTTTAGTTTGTCCGACGGTAATAAAAGAAGTTTACCTCCACCGCGTCTGTCGTCTTCCTGGGGTCGGCGCCGGGGCCGAGGCCCCGCCCTCCCCGTCCCCCGCCGTCCCTCCTGTAATTGGAGGTGCGGGTGACCTCCGGGTGACCTCGGGGGGCCTTAATTGCGGCGGTTCCTCGCCGTGTCGGCCGTGATTGGCAGCTGACGGGCGGGCGGAGAGGAAGAGGAGGATGGGGGGGGGGGGGGGGGGGGGTGAGGAGGGGGGTGATGGGGGGTGGGGGGTGAGGGGGGGGTTGTTTTGAGGCAACTATAAATTGGGGTCGGAATTCATCTCAAAAGGTTTTTCCAGTTTTTCAGGATGTAACGGGAAAGAGATGGAAGTGTTTTGTTTTTGTAGGTCTGAGTCACGATGGGGGGGTGAGGGGGGGGTGAGGGGGGTGAGGGAGGTGAGGGGGGGGTCGGCTGCTCCATCCATCACGGGGCCTTGCAGGAAGTCGAGGTTCTTTTCATTAATATCGTATTAATGAGGAACATGTTTCACTCCGGGGGAGACGCCTTGGTGGAATAAGACCGATGAATAATGCAGCGGCGGTTAACGCCGCCCTCCCTCGTCCACCCCCCCCCACTGAGCTTTAGTGATGGGTCAGATCTTCATGTAGGTCCTGCCCCCCCCCGGAGGCCTCTGTGTGTCTGGAGGAGCCACAACAGGGTCTCCTCTCCCTGGTCACTGACGTCCTCCAGGTTGATGCTTCAAAGATGCGTTTGAACGTTCAGAACGATTGAGGGGGTGTGTCCTCTTTGGGGGCGTGTCCTCTGGGGGCGTGTCCTCTGGGGGGGTTGATCAACACTTCTAACTAAATGTGAATAAATAAAAAACTTCCGATCTGTCTGACAAGAAAGGACAACACAAAACATCCTTTAAAGAACAACTCATCTCATGGGTGTGTGTGTGTGTGCGTCAAACAATATTTGTTTGACGCACACACACACACAAACAAGTCTGGTTTGACGATGTTTTTTTAAATTAATTCCAAACATGAGGATTTATGTTTTTATTTTTTCGTTTTGTCTGCGTCTCTTCTCTCGAGTTGTGTGCTCGCGTCGGAAAAGACGAAAGAAAACCGCCCGAACGTGAACTTTTATCGGCGAATCACGGCTGTGCGCGCTCACGCGGGCGCGCCCCCGCCGCCGCCGCGAGAGTCGGCGGCGTCGATGAGCATCAACTGGTCCTGCAGCCTCTGACGGAGGGAGCAGCCCAGAACCGGGACCGGCACCAGGACCTGCAGCAGGACCGGCACCAGGACCAGCACCAGGACCAGCACCGGGACCAGCACCGGGACCAGCACCGGGACCAGGACCAGGACCAGGGCCAGCGCAGGAGGACATGGACACCAAGCCCCTGGACACGGTCTCCGGCCGGGTGGACGCGGCGGGCTCGGCGGCGGGTAGGACCGGTGCACGGCGCTCCTCACAGGGGGGGTCGGGGGGGTCCGGGGGGGTCTGGGCGGGGGTTGAGGAGCGCCGCCGGGGGGGGGGGCCGGGGAGCTTTAACGCTGCACTTGACCGACGCTCCGGCGCCCTTTGACGCGACTTTGGGGAACTTTGATCCGTCCAGATCAAAGGCCACGTGGCTCCAACGTCGGGAGCTCTTTGATGTTCAAGGCAGCGTTAAAGGACTCGCGCGCTTTGATGTGGCTCATCTCAGCCCTTTTGCCTTCTTTGAACGTGGGAACAGGCGCCTGTTTGCGGCACTCGTTTGCGCCTTCTGCCGGATTAGAGCGAGTTATCGAGTTTACTAAACCGAGTCAGGTTCAACACCGCGGGTTTGTTAAAACGCACAAAACACCTTTAAGAGCCCCACGCCCCCCCCCCTCCACCATGACCCCCCCCCACACTAACATCATTACTCATCAGTTCCAGCTGAGGTTCGTGTTTGCTGGACTTCTTTGGCGTGACCCCCTTCAGGCCCCCCCGGGGGGGTCAGGTCACTTCGGCTCCCTCTCTCTGATGCGTCCGAAGTTTGGGAGGCGACCTCGCCCTTCCGAGGTCGCCCCGGGCTCCGGAGGGCCCCCCTCCCACCCCCGGGCGGCGTCTCCCACTTCGTGATGCGTTGTTTGTCGCCTCCACCCTCCGGCGCCCCGCCGAGGCTCCGGGGAAATCTGAAAACGGCACGAATGCCCACGAAAAATGCCGGAGCCAGCGAGGCGTGAGGGAGGCCTCCCGAGAGCCGTCCGCCATCTCCTCGCCTCCAAGCCCCCAACACACACACACACACACTTTCTCACACACACACACACACACACACACACACTTTCTCACACACACACACACACACACACACACACACACACACACACACAAGGAAACAAAAAAAGTTGTGCCATGGGATGTTCAAAGCTGCCGGATCATCGTTTTGTCTGGCCCTCGCTCATCATCCGCGCCGAAGGTTTAAATCGAGACCCGCGGAAACGATAATCCTCAGATTTGTTCGGGATTTAATATTCTCGCGGTTGCGCAACCCCGGGGGACGAAAATAGACCGCCATCGTCTTTTAGGTCCTTGTTCTTTTTATATCCCCGTGTTTAAATCGGGTTCGGGAGTCTGTTTTTAAAACCCGTCTGAAGTCGTGAGGCGTAACGCAGGTGAGCGGCGGTTCGGGCCCGTTAGCCGCGCCGGCGTTAATCTGGAGCTGCTCCAGATCTGTCAGCGGAACGCCGCTCTTCAGAGGAGCGCTCTGACAGGACGGCCGGAAAAGAACACACACACGGCGCGATGCTGCTTTTTCATGTGTTATTTTAAAAAAACAAGGAGCGGGGCACGACGCCGGTGCGGCACCTGGAGTCGCGCGATGGGCGACGGCGGTTTAAGTGACGAGTTAACGAGGTTTAATCGGGATTTGAGCGGAAAAACACGCTAACGGGCGGGAAAAGTCCCGCCCGAGCGGCCTTTTGTTGCAGTTTGGCCCTCCTGGACTCCGAGGCCTCCTCCGGTGTCGCGCAGTTTCCGCGGGATTAACTGAGCGTTCGGGAATTTTGGGGCCTGGATTGATTGCTTGATCCGTCGTCGGCGAGGTCGAGGGATGTTTCAGGATGTTCCGGGATGTTCTCCAGACCGCCCGCGCGCTCTCTCCCGCCGTCCTCGCTCAAATCCGGGATTATTTGTCCGGATTTGGCGCTCGCGTCCGCGGAGGAGCCCTCTGGCATTCCCACTTTGTCTTGTGTCGAGAGGAAGGGCGGGGAGAGTCTGCTGGAGCGCGCCATCTGTCCCGGGATCGCGTCCAGACGCGGTGGGCATGGGCGTGTTGACACGAAGGTACGGCCGGGGCGTCGGGTCGCGTCCCCACCCTTGACCTTCCGGCCCCAAGGCCCACAGGCGAGGGGGCCCTTGAGCCTGGCAGGGGAGGGGACCGGGAATGTCGGGAATTGTCCGGATACGCTTTTGTGATGGCCCAAGTGGGACTTCCTTCTGATGTGAGCGGTAACAGGTGGCGTTCCCACGTTTTCCCTCCGCCCACCTGGACCCTGCGTCCTGCATAAACCGCGGGGCCCCGCAGGCGTGCACGTTGTCGGATGATAGTCCGTGGAACGCCGAGAGTGACGTCATACGGGCCATATGCGGAGGCAGGCCTGGCAGCGCCGAGCGACCAGAGGGGCCGCTCGTCCCGCCCGTCCCAGCGGCGCTCAAGAGCCTGCTCGGGGCGTCCAGAAGGTCGCAGCCAGCGCCAGGCTCCGCGATGGGAACCGGCCAACGGGATGAGGAGATGGGATGGAGACGAGGAGAAGGGAGATTTTAGCGTCCGAGCTAAAGATAGAGCAGCAGAAAGGCGGCGAGGCCCTGCAGAGGTTCGAGCACGCGGCCACTTCTGTGCTCTGCCGCCATCTGGTGGCGAGACGGAGGAAGTGACGAGCGGTGGTCGAGGAGGTAGAGAGCCTTTAAGACAGCCCGGGCCGGGATGAATCGGTACCGGGCCGCTCAAGAAATAATTTATTATTTCTGTTGTGTTTATCAATCAATCAATCTTTACTTATACAGTATCTTTTACAATCAAACATTGTTTCGAGGCTCTTTCCAGAATCCCAGGACCTAACCCCAGACAAGCAACAGTGGCAAGGAAAAACTCCCCTTTAACAGGAAGAAACCTTGAGCAGGACCAGGCTCATGTAGGGGGACCCTCCTGATGATGGACAGATGGGTAGAGAGAGAGGAGGAGAGGAGAGGACAGGTAGAGGGTAGAACAGGTAGAGGAGAGAACAGGTAGAGGATAGAACAGGTAGAGGAGAGAACAGGTAGAGGAGAGAACAGGTAGAGGAGAGAACAGGCAGAGGAGAGAACAGGTAGAGGATAGAACAGGTAGAGGAGAGAACAGGCAGAGGAGAGAACAGGCAGAGGATAGAATAGTTAGGAGAGGGAGGCAAGTAGAGGATAGAATAGGTAGAGGATAGAACAGGCAGAGGATAGAATAGTTAGGAGAGGGAGGCAAGTAGAGGATAGAATAGGTAGGGGAGGAGAGGGAGGACAGGTAGAGGATAGCATCAAAATGAGTAAAAAACAGACGTGGAAAGTTTCTCTTCTAGATTTAGATTGGACGTATAAACAATCCATGTGTACCCCCCCCGATCCTCGGTAAAATTGTCAAGCATTGACCGGTCTGATGATAAACAGGTTGGGGACCGCTGATTTCAGGTCTCTGGGTTTGTCGTTAATTCCTCTTTTTGAACAGGCATAATTAAACTCATAGATATTGGGAATTGAGTGAGTCGGCAGCTCTGATGCGGTGGTGAAGGCGATGCTGCCCCCCCCCTCACACACCCTCCCTCCGAAGGTGCCCCCAGATCCCCGCAGGAGCTCGGCCGTTCGCGGACGCCGAGTCCCCGAGGACGCTGACCGATAAAGGCCCGCCCTTATCTCCAGATAACAGACGCCCAGGCTGAATAATTCAGGCGGCGGACCCCGGAAGAGGGCAGGCCGGCGCCTCCGGGAATGTCCTGGAGTCGGTTCAGCTTCCCAGTTTTCTCTTCAAAAGTGCTGAGCTGTCGCTCGGCGGTTAATTAAAGGGTGGAGAGGGAGCACGTGCGGCGGCTCGTCTTGACCTTCTGGTTGACCTTTGTAGGATCCCTTCGTTCAGATCCGGTTCTATCAGATACTTCCTCCTCGTGGATGTTTGAAGGGATGATTCTATCGATTTCCGGGACGGGAAAACGCCGGATTCCATTACGGAGCGCTCAGGTTTCATAAATGCAGAGCTGGGTCGACCCGACCAATCAGAGGACGCCACACGCCTCCCGTGTTCTGCTCGTATTAGACCGGTCGGGAGGATGAGGGGGTTGAGGGGAGAACTCGGAATCAGCTGACCTGTGGGGGGTCTGAGCGCCATGGCGCCGGGGGTGGCTGGTTTCAGACAGTTGCACCAGGAGATAATAATTTATGATTCCGACTCTGGCAGCAACTTTGGTGGAGTTGAGCGGCACCGGCGTGGAAATCTGAGCTGAGGCAATCGTCCGCCGCAGCCTGGAAATCCTCCCTGAGCGCGTCGCATCAAAGACGCTCGGAGACGTCGGACATGAAAAAGGTTCCAACAAATCGGAGACACGTGAAGGTGCATCTGACGACGGATGAGCTCCCGACAGGCTCCCAACCACGGCTCCGGGAAAGGGCCCAGTTCCTGTGAGGCTGTGGGTGGAAACGTTGGGCTGTCGGGAACGTTGGGCTGTCAGGAATGTTGAGCCGTTGGGAACATTTAGCTGTTGGGAACGTTGGGCTGTTGGGAACGTTGGGCTGTTGGGAACGTTGGGCTGTCGGGAACGTTGGGCTGTTGGGAACATTGGGCTGTCAGGAACGTTAAGCTGTTGGGAGCGTTGAGTTATTGGGAGCTTTGGGCTGTTGGGAACGTTGGGCTGTTGGGAACGTTGGGCTGTCTGGAGCGACTTGTTTAATGACTGCTGACATTAACGTCCCCTCATGGAAGCAGCTTTGGGAATCTGACATTCGCGGGAAACAGGGAAGCTAATGTTCGGCCTGTGACGAGGTAGGAATCTTCAGATTAGTGTGTGTGTGTGTGTGTGTGTGTGTGTGTCCAAATGGTGTGTTGAGTATGGCTCTTCCCAGAGGTTCCAGGGTCAGACCCTCAGATGGGATGTCTTCATCCTGGGATCCAAAGGTCGGATCAGAGTCGTTTCTTCCCTGTGACGCCTGTTGTTGTTTACTGGTCTGACTGGTCCTTGACCAGTAACCGACCGCCTGCTGCTGAACGTGAATTATTCAGAGTATCTGGGACCAGCGTCTCCGGCTGCTTCCCTCGGAGGCGTGTCTTTCCCTCCTGTCACACCTCGGCCAATCCGGGCTAGTCATGGCGATGGCGGTACGGTGGGGAGCGATGGAGCGAGTACAGGACGACCCCCCCCCACCCTCGTTTTGGGTGACCAGCTTCCACGTGCGGTCCACTCGGCCCGTCTGATTGGCTAACTCCTGCGGGTGCTGCGGTAAAGGTGAAGCTCCGCCCCCTTCCCGTCCCGCCACAGATCAGATTTGACTGATTTTTAACGACCTTTAACGGCCCGGCGGCGCCCTTCTTCACGGTCACGGTGGCTGGAGCTCATCCAGGAGGCGCTGATTGTTCGGCGTTCCCGACTCCTCCACCCACGGAGGGGTCCTGGCTCTCCTCCTCCTCCTCGTCCTCCCGGCCATCCTGCTCCCGCCCCCTTTCACACTCTGTTGATCAGCTCGGGAAAGAAAAAGTGCTGCCGCGGAAACCTGAGGATCATTTGCAGACTGCGGTGGCAGAGGGAGCGTCCGTCCCCGGCTTTGTCCCGTAAGGTAAGACGGCGTTCCCAGACGCCAGCCGTGCCGTCGGGACTCTGCTTTGTCCGCGTTGGAGGACGCAAACACGACATCTGTCGGGATGCGGCGTGATGTTTGATCCTTCTGAAACTTCTGCTCCCGATTCCGGACCTCTGGGACGCTGGAGTTGTACTGAAGACAGTCGGGTATCATTAGCTGATGATTTATTCAAGAGCGGCTTTAAATTTTAATGATTGTCTCGGGATAACTGTCTGGGGACAGCCGGAATGTCGTATGTTCGGAAGTCTGTTGGCGTGAAGCAGTTTGAGGTGGAGTCTGACGCGCGCTGGCGGCGGTTACCTTCTAATCCAGGCTGTGTTTGTAGCTCCGGCCATGAGCGACCCCCCCAAGAGGACCCGGTGGAGGGAGGACCTGCGCAATTTCCGTAGAGATCACGGCTTTTCCAGGAAGGTCCTGCTCGACTGCTGCCTGGTGCGGCGCGTCCTCGCCTGGGCCGCCCCCAGCACCAAAGGTAGAGACGTTTCTGGTTCACGCATCCGGGAGACCGTGAAGGGAAGCGCGGGGGGGAGGTTTGGGAACGATGGGAAGAGGGGTCAAGCTGGATGCTGACTGGAGTGCGAGCGTTGCGGCAGCGTGCCGCAGTTATGGGTCGATATTCCCTAATAACGGAAAGGCATGGGCGGAGCTCCTCACCCTCCAGCCTGGAGGTCCGGTCCAGACGGAGGCCCCCACCTCGACCGCTGCTTTTAGGAAAGCGTTTAATAAAACTGAATCGGAACCTTTTCCTCCCGACTTGAGCCGACGCTCCGATGTTTGGAATTGGCTTTGAGCCGCGCTGGTATCGACCGTCCGCCCTTTGACCCCCCCCAAGACGTCCGAATCCTTCGTTCTTTACGGCGTCTGACGTCGCCGGTGGATTAATTCACTTTCAGGCCGTCGGTATTGATCACCGGGCTCATAAAACTAGATTTACAGCCACGTTCCCTCGCTGGAGCGGGAAAGTCGGCCGCCGTCGGCCTCCTTCCAGTAGAGACGGGGGTGTTCGGGGGGTCGAGGGGACCTGCGTGGGGCTGCTGTGCTCTGATCAAACCGGCGCCCCTCCTCCTCAGACCCTGTTTGTGTATCGTTACGGGGGCCATTAAACAGTCATGAGTGTCACCCCGGGGGCGGGACCATCTGCAGTCAAGAGTTCTGTTCGTGCTGCCGGGGGGTTGACGAGGGACCCCAGAAATAGTGGCTCTTCAAGCAGGAACTCAGATTCTTCACCTTTCTGATGGGTGGATGGACGCGTCTGTCGGTGGGCTGCTTTGGTTCCTCGCCGTCCGCAAGGCGCCGCGTCGGATTCTTGCGTGCTCCCAGTAATCCCAGCCCCCAGCTCCTGTTTCCCAGAATAACCTCCCAGCATGCAGGGTTTTATGCTCTCAACCTGCCAGGTGGCAGTTTTACCCTCCGGATGTTGGCGAAGGACGTCGGTAGAGCGGCGTCTCGATGGAGGAGAATTTATGACGCCGGGCATGAACCTGAACCCGCAGAGAGACGCGGCGTGCAGGACTGCAGCGAGCCAGATGTTTAGAACCCATCAGAGGTCAAATGTAATGCGAACGGCCCGGCCTGCTGTTGGATCAGCACCGTTGCACCTCCCCTCCCCCACCGGTAGAGGGCAGCAGGCCACAGATGGAGCTCATTAAACAGGCGGCGCTGCCGTGATGCGTTCAGGGGGTTCAGCAACGCAAGGAGAAATATGCTCCAAGTCACCCTTCACAACAGTTTTTCCTGCTGCTTCCATGTATTTCTCCGACAGTAAACCTGTCGGCTGACTCTGGATGCTGTTGTTCTGCATCCCAGCGTAGGACTGTAAAGTCCAGCAGTCCCTGAACGCCTCACCAGCTCCCTGCTGCAGTGCAGTCCCACCTCAGGCCCCAGTTCGCCCAGTCTCAGCGTTTTCCCAGTTTGCTCAGCGCTCTCTCACTTCTCACATCCCGGCCGGATGCTGGGTGGTGTCGGGGTCATGTCCTTCATACGCGGCAGAAATAGGCTGAGAATTGATTTCCCGGTGTTCCGAAGCCTCTCGGGGGAACCCACCGCCTCATTTTTATCTGCTTTTCAGGTTCTGTTGAAAACACTCGCGTTGCTCTTTGAAGCTGATCTGAATTTAATCGCCGCGTACTCCGCTCCGACACCGCCGGGAGCGCCGTCGCTAAAACGGCCGTCAAACCTGAGAAATGAAACCGCAACACTTCGGCTTGAGGAGCCTCTCCTCCAGAGATCCCAGTCCTGCCTGTGACTGGTGTCAGACTGGTCCAGACACACTCTAGCTAGTTCTAAATTTACTCTCTGTACGGAATATGTTGATTCTCTGAAGCAGGAGCGTCCGGACCTGGTCCTCCAGGGCCAAAGTCCAGACGGGAAGCACTTCCAAGCAAAGTGGGACCCTTAGGTCAGGGGTGTCCAAACTGTTCCACAAAGGGCCGTGTGGCTGCAGGTTTTCACTCCAACCCAGCAGCAGCACACCAGATTTGACTCACTTAATCAACTCACCTGAGTCTTCAGACAGCTGATTGGTCAAACTGTGTGTGCTTGACTGGTTGGAACAAAAACCTGCAGCCACACGGCCCTTTGTGGAACAGTTTGGACATCCCTGCCTTAGGTGAACGGGTGGTCCACGTGGTTGGACACAAAACCCGGCTGGATCGAGGCTCTGGAGGTCCGGATCTGGACCCCCCCAGCTTTAGAGGGTCACATCGGAACCATGAAGGACAAATTCAACCACATCCCAGAATCCCTGTTGGTCAGCGACGCCTACACTCGGCGGCCCCCCGGAGTATTTCCCTCGGGAAGTAATCCTCCGTCAATGGGAGGTGCCTGAATTCTCCGTTGAGTCCAAAATAACTGGTTCCAGGATGGACACCGTCCCCCGGGCTAAGCCCACTTTCTATTTCAGTCGGTTCCCCCACCCGGTCGGGGCGTAGGGCTCCGAAGACGGGAGGTGGGAATGGGAAAAGACAATGATGGATTGGAGGGAAAGTGGCGGCAGCACGCTGAGAAAGGAGGAGGGTGATGTGGTGGGGGGGGGGGGGGGCTGCGATGCAGATGCGCCCTGCCGTTGTCACCTGATTCATTTGCTGGGGAGCGATGGGGGATTGACCTAAAAGCTGTTTTTATCGATGTTCCTTAGCCTTTATATCCTGCTGGATCCGGATGAATTCCGCCGGTGATGGTGTGGAATACTTGATACTCCCCCCAACCCCCCTCCGTTCCATAAACGGTCGGAGAGGTCATCCGGAGAGCCCGTGCCCTCCGAGAGGCACCTTCCATTATGTGGAATGACGACCCGGCGTTCCCTTTCGCCCGACCCGCACGCCTGTTGATAAACAGGGATTAGCGGCTAATGGTCGGGGATTAGCCCGTGAATGGCCGACCCCGGCGAAGCGAAACACCTCACCGCCGTCCGCTGACAGACGAGGACACGTCCGGTCACGTCCAGGACGGCGGGCGGGTGACAGCCGAGTGGCCTCGGCCGTAACCAAGCCGGCCCCTTTTGTCCGGATCCTCCCAAACATCATTAAAAATGCATCCGCGGCCACACGCAGCCGTTTTTCCAGGTCCTTTTGTTCCCGAGACGCAGCGCTCCGGTCGTTCTCACGTGTTGAGGGGAACATCTGTCCTCCTGCGAAGCGTTCCTCGCTGGCTTCCTCGTGGTCGCCGTCCTTCCTTTGACCTCTGCGGAGGCGGGGCTCTGTATCCGATCCTTCGCCGTCTCTCCCGGCGACCTCGCGTGTCGTCCCAGCTGCTGCTAACCTACTTCAGCCGAGTGTTTGTGTCAGCGCCGCGGCCTCCGCCCTCTATAAATAGTCCCGTTGATTGATCCCGGCTATGGTGAAAGCTGGGAAGCCTCGGACCGCCGCCGGGCACGGATGTCTTTCTGACACACCTGTCGCCATGGCGCCTCAATCCCCGCCGCCGCTCGTGTATCAGGCAACGTGTGAACTGGGGGGGGTGGGGGGCGGGGGGCTGTGATTCCGCTCCCTTCCCCCCTGAGACAGGGAAATATTGGAAGTTTGAAGGACACAGCTTTGGGGCCGTGATTGGAGCGTCGTGGGTATTTTAGTTCTTGATTAAAGCTGCTGAGGTTTCAATTAAATTCCCGCTCGGACTGTGGAACGGAATCGCACTGCAGCGTTTTCATCTGGGAGGAAAACCCCGATTTCCTGCTTCTTGTTGCTCGTTAACGGTAAATGCGGAGCTGTGAGGAAACCTGGCTCCAGCTCCGGTGTTGCGGTTTTCTGTGACGCGGCGGTGACAGGTGGAGCTCAACCTGTCACCACAGGAAGGGACGGGAATCAGGCTGTTGTCCTACTGGGAGCCTCCCAGTTAGAATACCTTACGGCTCCTCTTGGTCGGATATTTCCAGACTGACATGTATTTATTTGTCGTGAGCTCTTTACAGACGTTTCACCGGAATATTCCCCCTCACGTCCGTCACCATTATGGCGGTGTTCGGGCATTAGCATTCCATCATCGTGTTGATGTCATCCGACACGATAGTTGGTGAACCGCACTCCGACACGGCTCTTTGCTAGGAAATATTTTTTTAAAGTCAGATTACATGTAATCCTTCCTGGGAGGAGGGATTAGCAGCACGTAAGCGCTTTAACGGGTTTACCTTTTTCCTCGGCACACCTTTTCTACAACAGTTTCCTGCGGTGGGAGGAAGGTGTGTGAGGAAACTCGGCGAGGAAAAAGTTTGGGAATAATTAGCGCTGATGGGAGGAGGGGGGGAGGAAGTGGATGGCTGGAGGTTGAGGGCTTCGTCCAAAATGGCAGAAAAGAAAGTTGAGTTCACCCAAAGCGCCGGAGCACCTGCGGCAGATTAAAGTCCTGAAGTTGGAGGTCAAAGCTCGGCTCTTTGGAATCTCTGTGGGACGTGTTTGTAGCCTTCCCGTCCGGACGACTCCGGTCCCGTCGGAAAGCTCAACCTTGGTGTCAGACTCAAGGTCCTCTTCACCGTACAGACGTCATTTGCTGTTCAATTATTTCCCGACTCCGACCGTCCTTTTAAGGTTTTTCCCTCACTTCCTCTGACACCAGGATTGGGAATTTCTCAGCCGTGCGGCTGCACATTAAGGCCATCTTCTATATTTGCCGCTCCAGTAATGGCGGAGTCCATTTGTTCTCACTTGAGGGGTTAAAAAAAAAAAAAGTGAGCGCCCGCTCCCGGCGGACGAGCGCCATCCTTCTTCGGTAACTGTTGGGCTGTGTACGTGTTGCACCCGCAGAAATCAGGTCAAAGGCATCGGCCCCGCGCGAGAAACCCACCGAAATGAGGTCATGGAAAAGAAGCGCTGGGCCGGCCGTCGGACCTTTTTAGCGTGGCACAATATACGCTTTGTTATGACAGCTTCCTCCCCGCTAACACTAACAGAGGCGCTCGCCTGCGCGCGGCGTGCGCGGGACTCCTTGCTGCCGTGTGCTTGACGTGATGGAGCCGGCTCCAGTAGCAGCGCCTATTATGGAGCAATGGAGCAACTTTTTTCGCCGGGATCGGCCTCGGGTTTGCGCAGACATCCCTCAAAAGGGGAGCGCTCGGAGTTCCAGTCGGAAGGTCGTTCAGGCGTCCAAATGGCAGTTGTTTACAAAGAAACACGGCGTCTCCTCCATTAGGATGGAAGAATGGCACATTTAATAGTAAAGGAGGACATTAACCCACCACATGATCCCTTTGCGGTGCATTTCCTCGTACTTTGTGGAGTGCTTACTGGCAATCCACTTCCGCTGACGAATTTGGTGTAATGTCCTCCGAGTAATTACAGCGCTAATGATCATTTGCACTGCGTGCTGGTGGGTGTAATCTTCCTGCTCCCGCCACGCGTCAAAGTTGCTTCTGTCTTTCGGGCACTCATCCAGCAAACAGCCTTTTGCTGCGGGGAATATTAAAACGGGCCGTTGCAGTCACACAGACTTTGCGCTGGCGTTTCGTCAAAGTTGCTGTTGGTGTCGAGTCTGGGAGGGGGAAGGGGGAGACCTGCAGCTCTGGGAGGGGCGATGGGAATGACCTCCGCTGTTGCCAAGGTGATGGAAAGCATCGTCCTCATCCGTCTTGAAGGTTATGGGGAATCTCCGGGTTCACCGGTCGGCGCCAGAGGCTGCATCAACCGCATGGCCCAGAGCCCTTGGGCCGTCTTTTGATTACACCTTAATGAAAGCTCGGAATGACCCAGACCTCCGACGGTTCCTCGTCAGGGTTAGGTTAGGAGATCCCGCTATTGAAACACGGACGTTATTAGCCCGAGCTCTGTAGGGGGGGGCTCAGACAGGGTTCAGTCGGGGTCTACGTCGACGCTGTTTAAGCGCTGCCCTCGCTCTTGTGCATGCTTCATATCAGCAGCAGTTATTGGACCTCTGTGAGTTTGCTCTGGATTTATGAGGGAGCGGCAAAGCCAGACTCCCCCCCCC
Source organism: Lagocephalus sceleratus (assembly GCA_911728415.1). Classification (NCBI taxonomy): domain Eukaryota; kingdom Metazoa; phylum Chordata; class Actinopteri; order Tetraodontiformes; family Tetraodontidae; genus Lagocephalus; species Lagocephalus sceleratus. The sequence goes on from CAJVRN010000174.1 coordinate 1,135,942, forward strand.
CCCCCCACCCCACCCCCTCTGAGCATTATGAGTAACAAATAGGGAGCTAAAGGTGGCCTTGGCAGTTCCACCCAATAGCTCCTATCAGTGATTTAGTGTGTTGGGATTAACGTGCACACTGGCTTTAGTGGATCCTCTATTCTGTGAGTGTAAGATTCAATTTAAAGGCTTTGACGGGGGGGGTAGTCAAACCAACAGACAGCGTTTTCCTGGCAGCGCTGGCTGTGATGTAAACCCGTGCATGTGCTCCGGTCTTCACTGGCTTTCATCAACATGTTAACAAGGACTCAGCCCCCCTATTGGCTCTGCTCAGCATCGTGTTCCGTCGTCCTCGGAGACCCAGGAAAGAGAAGTTGGACCCCATTCAAAGAGATTTGCATAAGCAGCCGTAAAGGCGGCTGAGATGATTCTAAATGTATCAAAGGCTGCTTAAACTGGCCTGATCAAATGTGGAGAGATGCTGCTGCTGTTTGAAGCAGCGCCATAAACGCGCTGATCTGCGTGCAGAAGCTTCCTGCCAGAACATCCAGATCGATTCCCTGGAAAAGTTCCAGTTCAGACATCTGCATCAATCTGCAGTCGTAGTCCAGATCTGTACGGTTCAGGGGAACCAGCTGGTACCAGAAAAGGTCCCCGATGCGTCAGAACGGGGATGAGGTGCAAGAAATTTGGTTCAAACATCTGGATTTGGGCTTTTTGTCCACAGGACAGGAAGAGCAGGGCTGAACTCAAAGTGAGGCATCGTTGGCAGAAGCTGAGTCTAATGATCCGTCAAGCTTTGTTTTTAGCCGATCGGGCTGCTGGAGCCCGTTGGAGCGAAAAAACACCTTTAACAAGGGCGGTCGGAACCTGGAGGACCTGCTAATGAAGGCGTCAATGGACGAGAAACGGCCCGATCACCTGAGGTGGACGGTGTTAATGGATGAGCGGTGATTAACGCGGATGTTTCCACCCAGTTTGGTCGGTTTCCCCCACATTTCCTTCTCCTCCGTCACTCGTGCCCCAAGGAGCCATGGAAGAGCGACCCTTTCTACATCGTTACTGCATATTTTTCTGCTCCGAGAGAACGAAAGCTGAGCGGCACCATCAGTCAGCGTGAGGTTGACGGGTTCACCGGCATCTCTGCTTTCGCGTGTTCATTACTCAGACACGCCGGCGCTTCCTTCCCTCTTTGTTTGTGGCCTCCGTCCTTCACAATCAGTCCTGAATGGTAACGAGGTCAACCTGAAGCAGCGCCGCTTGGTCTTTGTGCCTCAGTCGTTTCCTTTTACTCTTCTTCTGGTCAACAGATGGACGTCTGAGGACCCTGGAGTCTAATCTATCTTAGCCACCTTCTTTCAGTCAGCGCCACATTTGCATAAGGTTGCAAGTTTAATACAACACTTCCCAGTTTCAGTCCTGCGTCCCTCTGGACCCGACCAATGTGCACGAAGGACACGAACGGCGCCTTCAACCTTCAAGTTGAGATGTAAAAAAACGCCTCACGCCGAGCCGGATGAAAAGATCGCAGGTGAACGTGGTCAAATCCCGCCTCAGGGAAGAGCCGGCGCATCCGACCACTCCGCAAAGGGAACATTTGAGGTTGTTTTCCTTCCCTCTCGGGGTTAAACACTGATGCCACGAATCGTAAAATCTAATCAGATCCCTGCAGAAGCGAGGAGCCGCTCCTGTACCCCAGCACTGCACCATTTCACAGTTCATTAGAAAAGGTACATTTATCATTTCAGACGCTCCTTCGGCTGTTTTCGAGCGGCCGCGCGACGCCGCTGAGGCACACAGCCGCCGTGAGGAGATAAAGCGCTCCGCCTCTGAGATGGACTGTAGCGAGTTCTGACCCAGCAGAAAGTTAGATTGCATTTCAAGCTTCGCTGTACCTCATCAGCAGATTCCTAATGACGGCGCATTATATCAGTTTTCCATTATGACCTTTGAAATACGGGCGCCGCTAATGAATGCCGATGAGGCCCGAAGGCTGCGGTTATCCCGGAGGATTAGTCCAGAGCCTCCAGATGCTCCTTGTACGCTCCCGGTGTTTCGAACGGGAGGATAAAGAGCACTCAGGTCAGCAAGAGTGAATTCACATAAGAGGTTCCGTTCCAGTGGCGCCGGTGGCGAACAATCGCCCTAAACTTAGCACGTCGATGTCATCAGCTATTCATTATTGCTATCGACCCGCGCGGACACTAATAATGTTCCCTATAAAAGCAAGGAAGTGAGCAAAGCGGCTCGGGGTAGTTTTTCAGTCTTTAATGACCGTCTTTAACGCGGCATTTAGTTCGTGCTAAAATAAAAATCGGTCGTCTCACACCCCGCGGTTGGCGCACAAACCTAACACCTGGGAGGAGCCATCGACTTTCTGCTGACTCGCTCCTGGTCAGCGAGGAGAAACGATTAAGCGTCACATCCCATTGATCGGCCGCCGGACGCGTTTATATCCCGGACGAGGGTCCGGCTGCCCTCGCGTTTCTGCGTGCTTCATCAAAGGCGCGTTCAGGCGTCCGCGTTCGTCCCCACGTGTTCACAAAGGTGCTTTTCTGCCCTCACACCAGCGGTCGTCAGATAACCTGGTTCCTGACGCAGAGGTCCAAACATCTCCCAAAAAAACCCAAAACATTAGCACAAGTTTAAAGACTTCAGCTGCTGCAGCCAGATGAACTATAAACGTGATGAAAGAGGGCTTTATTGGGTTCACCCAGATGGAGAGAGGCGCTGTAGAATAAATTAGCCACCTCCCTGTTGTGGTTTCTCCAGGATTGATACATAAAAACACGGGTAATTGTCCCCAGATTAAGTGTGATAGGCTGAGACATTGCAGCCGCAGCACACGTTAAACACTTCAGGAGCTGCCTTCTTGTGATGTTTGTGCTGCTCTCAAATGTCCCGTTTCGATGTCGTTCTGCGGTGAATCGCATTAGCGGCTGGGCCTCCTTGTTCCGTGAGGAATTCCAGGAGGGGAGCCGGAGCTAAGTTGTCTCAGACCCAACACGTATATTCTGAGCTTCAGCTGCACCTCTGCACCCTAAACAAGCAGCTTATCTCCTTTTATTTTGGTAACCATCTATTATGCGTCTGTCATGGAAAAGGAAGTCAATGAGGAGAAACTGCATGTTCTGTTGACAGGAGAGGGAAATGTCTTTGGTCAGGATCAATAAATCTGTCAACTTCCGGGAGCCAGGTTCATGTTGGAGCTATAATTGCTCCTTGGTGCAGCGTAAAGCCCAGTGCTGAGTCGCCTTTACTCGTGATCCACCTGAGGCCGTGCCGACGCGGTTAACCTTAAACCCGAAAACCTTTCTGACTGCAGAGAAGGTGAAATCACAAAGTCTTTGATGTGCTTTTATGTGCAGATTAAAGTGCATCAGGGTTTGTTACGGTGGCTCTGAGGAGCTAAATCAGTCTTTCTGCGTTGGATCAAATTCAACATTTCAGAGATACAAAACGTTCTTTAAGTTGAAAACGAAGCAGGAGGCGCGTTTGTTTGATTACTCAACTTCGTGTCTTTATTTGCTCACATCAAAACAACAGAGATCAAAGCCATCTCATTCAGTGAGTGCCGGAATCATTTCATCTGGCGGATTCCCCACGACGACGGCTCTCGTTCTCTCACGCTCTTTCACACTTTCGTTTGATGCGTTTGTCTGTTTTACGATCTGCTTACCACTCATCACTCCTGCCTTAATGATCTCCATCGACACGCGCAGGCCTCGCGTTTTTTCCTGACTCTATATGGGCTTGGAATGTGGTGATTTGTTCGAACGAGGACGGGGGGCCTCGATCCGCAGGGTACTTGAGTACCTGAACGGTCGTATCTGTCTGGCCTCCTCCCGGGAGAGGGCCAGACCTTCTGTTGAGCTCAGGAATAATGAGGTGGGGGGCTGACTCGACTCGGGGAGGGCCGGTCCGGAGCGCGATGGGAACAAGCGCCCGGCTGCTCCCGAGTGACTTCAGGGCTGTTCTGGTTCATGTGGGGGGGTTGGAAACAGCAGAGAAAACAGGTGTCGACACGGAGCGCTGCACCCAGGTCCGCGGGGGGGGAGGGGCTTGTGGAGCGCGTGGAATGCAGAACCTATTACGCTGCTAATGTCGATAAATTAAAAATGCATGACGATGGATCGCTGCGTGTACACGTGTGATTAGAGGACAGACGAGCGCGCGTGTGTGTGTCGGTTATTTACCTGGTTGTAGGAGAAGCTTCTGTTCTCATCCACAAAAATCACATTTCGCCCAGTTCGAGTTTGACTTTTACGCGCTGGCAAAGTCAGGGAACGCCTGTGACACGGGCGCCGCGGCGCCCCACAGGTGCCTCATTAAATATGCACCTAATTGAGCCTCCACCGGTTCTGCGCGGCGGTGACCCAGTTAGAAGTTTCCGATGGTTCTTGAAGTCCTTGAGTCCTCGCCCTGTTTTTATTCACATGTTTGTGGGGCAGCTTCCTGTCCCATTTCCCGCCTTCGCCGCCCGCCGGAACTCCGGGGTCAGGTGACCCCTCGCTACGGCGGGGGCTCTGCTGCGGCGCCGGGGAAGGTGCGCAGTAATGCAGGTGGAGAGCGGTTAACGACTCGAGTTAATGATGAGCCTTCAGACGGGGGGGGGGGCTGAGGCTGATGGATGAGCGCAGTCGTGCTAATTAGCAGCGACGACGGCGCGCTCGGCCGGCGTTAATGTCGTCTCCGGCGCCGCTCGCTCGCAGCCTGTCAGTCATCATCAATGCTGACCTTGACAATTTTTTTTTCTGCAGGGGAAAACCTGCACGGCGTCCTCCCGGTCGCGTTCGCGCCCTCTTTCTGCGGCGGCGCCGCTATCGTCGCCTGATTAGAAGTCCCGTTTCTCAGCGCCTAATGCACCGTCATCGCCCGTTCATCTGGACCGGCTCCCCTTAAATCCTCCTTTATTTCCCTCCTCCTGCTCATTGTGTGCTTTCTGTCTCTCCTCTCTTCCTCCTTCCTCCTCCTCCTCCTCCTCCTCCCGGGCCAATCAGGCCCCGCCTCCATGGCAACCATCAGCAGAGTCTAAAACATCCACAGATGGTGCCGAGTGGAGCAGAGCAGCAGGCGCACTACGAGATCAGCTGTGGGAGCGTGGATTTGTTTGTGCGTCTGAGAGCGGCGGAGGTGCGCGCCGGCTGAGGGGAGCCGCGGGAACACACACACACACGCACACACACACACACACACACACGTTCCTCAGAGAACAGGAAGTAAACTGCTGATAAGAAAATATTAATGTCCTGACAAGAGGGAGCACGCACCACCCCCGGTCCGACCCCGGAGGAGCTCGTATCCGTACGTGCGCGGCTCCCCTCCCTCATGGTCGTCACTGGCTCCGGGCCACGCCGAGCACGCCGCAGGAGCACGCAGGGGCCGGAGTTCGCCAAAGTAAAGAACCCGCGCGGAGCGGAGTCCCGATCTTCACCTGAGAGCGACCGGAGTGACGATGAGCTGCAGGAAAAGGTGCAAGAGGGAAATCTTCAAGTTCGCCCAGTACCTGTTCCGCCTGGTGACGGGGACGCTCAACACCGGTAAGGCGGACCTTCTTTTCCTGAGGTGGTGGAGGTGGTGGTCCTCAGCCCAGAGTTCAGAGGGAACTCGCTGAAATGGTCTGAAGAGCCGAAGCTGCTGCCGCTCCGCGTGAGCAGATAAGATTCCAGGAGGGTGTGAAATCATGTCCTCCTTTACGTGGTGTTTGTGGTGTGTTCAAGGACACGCGTGTCCACGCTGATGATGAGGGAAAAAAAACCCGTTCACATGATCTTTGGCTGCCAACACTTTGCACCTTTCCCAGCCCTGCGCTCTTCTGACTTCCTCTGCATCCCAGAGCTGATCCCATCACGCGCTCCCTTTTTGTCTGCTCTAGAATATTTTATGGGCTGTAAATGTGTAAATCAATACAGCTGAGTGACGCGCAGCACAAGATCCGACGGTATTCCTTCATTTCGTCTGCCCAGCAGAGTTCAGCCCTCTTTGTTCTGCCCACAGCAAATTATCTCACATGATAGCGAATCAATGGGATTACCAAGATTAGCTTCTTCTGCGGGATTAACAGCAGATTACAGCAGGACGTGTTTGATACAGGACGGGGGTCGTTGTGAGTGGACCCGGCGCCGTTGCAGACCTCACGCTTGTGTTGAAGCGTGCTTTTTTTTTTTTTCCTGCGCTGATGATCCGATTACAGCAGCAGCGGCGCTCCGACACCTTCTCCCAGCGTTCCCACCTCCCCTTTCCATCATCCGAGCTCCGACTGTTGACGAAGTTGTTGATTAACGAGCGCGATGGCGCTAACGACATGCGCATGTTAATGGCGCCGTGCGTGATTGCGACGTTTCCCGGAGCCGGTGTGTGAAGGAAGAGGCTGGTGGCGGTGGAGGAGCTCCATCCAGCTCTGGCCTACTTCTGCCACCAGCGTGACCCCAGAGACCACGGAGGATGTCTCTGATTCCACTTCCCATTATGGTGGGAAGATCCAATCTCGTAGCGCTGAGCCACGCGTGGATGTCGTTTTTTGAGCCTCCCTGCTGTCGTCAAAGCTCTTGGCAGCAATGAGACGCGCAACTGATGTCAGTCCTTTAAATATTGATCAAACCCGATGTGGATGGTTTTCCCCGGCTGGTCGATTTACACTGCGGCGATGGTGGCTTTTATTCTGGTTTCCGTTATACTGCGATGTAGGGAAGCATCAAATCATGGCTGGACTGTGGAAAAAATGGAAAATGGGAAGTTCTTTGTTCTTAAAATAGAGATCTCAGTATCGCTCCTGTTTAGCGTCACAGCCGGGAGCGTGAAGCTCCCCCGCGGCTGCTTCCTCAAACTACACGTTGGTCATTATTCCACGTGAACCTTCTGTTTTCTGTATTCATGTTACATGAAAGCTTCAATCTCTGTAGAGATGAAATATGGATCCATCACGTCTGCACACTTCAGGGTCCCAGCGGAGGGTCTGGAATCCTGGAGATTAATGCCTGGAACCTGGAATGGGGGGGCAGATTGATCGTGGCACGTTTGGGTAAAACCCGGTGATGGATTTGGAGATGTGTGTGAGGCTACGTGTGTGACGAACGCATGCGGGAGTGTGAAACTAAACGGTGGTCTTGGTCCCAAAGATGCAGCTGCACAGGCAGACGAGGACGGATGAGGGACGGGGACAGATGGGGACACGTGGGGACAGATGGGGACAGATGGAGGGGCTGCACAATAAACGGCCTGAACGCCCGTGAGCGCAGCTCCAGAGCGCACCAGCGGTCCAAGTGTGCGTGCTGGAGCCCGATCTCGCCGCATCGCCACTTAAAAAGCTGCACCGAGGAGGTGTGGGGGGGGGTGAGGGGGGAGTAACGAAATGCAATAAAAGGGAGGAAGACTGAGGAAGACGAGGGCCGCTGCTCTCCCTGCGCGTTGCATCGATTATGGGTCATAAAACGACGGCGTCGTGATTAATGGCTCGACGGGGAGAAGTCGTACATCGTTAAGTTCAGACGTGAGGGAGCTGCCGGAGTGTGTGTCGCTGAGTCTGCGAGTGTGTTACAGCAACACAAAAGCACGCTGCTGCACGTCCACGTGACATCAGAGAGAAACCAGCCTCGTGCTTGCGTTGTTTTCGACCCCGCTGAGGCATTGTGGGTAACGGCGATGCGCCGCGCTGACGTAAACAGACACTTGAGCTCACGCTTCATCTGGACACCGACACCCAACATCTGAGCCTTCGCCGCGTTTTCCACGCCAGCGGCCGCGCCGCCTCCTTGTGCCCCGCAGACGTACACAAACACACTCCGGCCCGAGCATCGGGGAGACGGGCGGCGCCGCTTGGTCGACCGTGGGATTTTAATTGCGATGTTTATCGTCCTCGAAGGGTCGCCGCTGTCGCTGGGCTGACGGGGAGAACGCGCCGCAGAAGGTTGAAGGGCTCAACGTGATGGAAGCGCTCCGCTGGGCAGGGGAGTCACGTGACCCCCACGCACGTGTGCCCCCCCCCCAGGTGGTCTGGGTCTGCAACGCCCAGGCGACGCGTTTGCAGCCTCGTGGGAGTCTGGAGCTGCGCTGGGGCCGCTGCACACCCGTGTCCTCCCCGTGGACGCGCGCCGTCCTCGTCTGGCGTCCGGCCTCTTTGCTTTAGCGTCATGATGTCGTTCATTCGCCGAAGCGTGCGGCTCCTCTCGCTAACGTCGATCTGTGATTTGTTGGGGTTTATGGACCCTCAGCTCCGGGATGAAGGAGGACCTGGGGGGGGCACTCGGTCCCGTCTGGGCTTGTTCGCCGCTCCGGCGGAGGCATTTTCCTGCGCTGGCGGACGGGCACTGCGGTAACAGATGGGCGGCCGTGTTGCGGCGGGCCGCAGCGTCTGCTGGTTTCACCTGACACGCATCAGCGTGTGCTGTAGTTACACGCCCGCGTCGGTTCAGCGACCGCACGCCTGCAGATCTCCTGTCAGCTCCTCGACGCGTTCGCTGGGATTCGCAAGAACGGGCCGGTTTTATCCCGAAGCAGTGGCGCGGGAGTAACGGGGAGAAGAAACAGTGAGAGTATTCTCATCGTAGCGCTTCAGGCTGTGTTGCCACAAGCTGGTCCCGCCCGGGCGAGGACCCGCTGCACAGAGCGGGTTAGCACGTTAGCATCGTGTTCGCATGAACAGAGCGGTCAGCTGGGGCGAGTTGACCCGCCCAGTTTGACCCGGCCAGTTTAAAATATCGTGGGTCCCCCCCGTCACAAAAAGGGCCTCTTATGACGCAACAATGTGAGACCAGACTGGCCTGACCTTTGACCCCGACCCCGTCTGCCCCGAGGTCAAACTGCGCTGGAGCTCCCGTCCCCGCGGCGCTGGGCCTCCTCTTCATCACTGGGACGTAAAACCAGTAACTGGTAAATGATGAGTCATGGAAACCCTAACAGAGCGGTTAAGGCTCCTCAAGTCAGGCCGCTGAGGACTTTAATGGGACACTTCAGTCCTTTTGTTTACTCGAGACACTTTTGGACCCTCCGCCGAGCTCGTGAAGAGGCTGACGGGGAGGCGGGGCCAGACGTCAGCGGGAGCCGTCTTCCCGTAACGCCGAGTACTGCCGAGTAAAAACAGGAGCAAGCCTGTGGTCGTCGTGACGATTAACGCCGCACTTCTTCTGATGGTGTGCTAACGGACTTTCGGCAGGCGAAGCAATATTTATCGATCCCCTCCCGTCACCACGACAACGTCCACTGACCGTTCCAGACCGCCTGGATTTGATTCCCACTAATTCTTCTATATTTGTCCCGCGCCGCTGCCCCCCCACCCTCGGATAACCCTGGTAATCCGTTTTCCCATTCCCGCTAATGTTTGTGAACGAGCGTCCTTGCGAGGGGAAGGAGCGGCGCGCTATTTTTAGCCCGGGCCGCCGAGCCCCGCCGCGCGCGGAGCTTAATCAGAACTATCTAAAGCGCTGGACGTGATTCTGTTGGACGTTAATGAGAAGGAAGACGGGACCAAAGCGAGACACAAAGGAAGCGCCAGCACAGGAGATGGCAGACGGTCCCAGTCCGACTGGGCCGCTTCCTGCCTCTGTTCCCGCCCCCACCCCCCACTGGTCTTGACTGGGACTCCTCCAGTTCTCATGGAAGTTGGTTTTATCAATATTTACTTGGATGAATGTTGTTTTTTTTTAGCTTGGCGTTCGCCGTCCCGCAGGAATAAAGGAGTTTATGTTTTGCTGCTGGTGGTTTGTTTTCCTCGGGGCACCTTCCCGATGTAAAAAACAGCTGATACGGCTGATTTCTGATTGGTCGCAGATTGCGTTGGGTTCGCTGCGCCGCTGTTGGTTAATTATTCTTTATGTATGGCCTGTGGAGAAAACGCTTTCTTCCCTTTCATCTCTTTGATGTGCCGTTGATTCTCCTGCTCCTACGTTAATTCGGGCGGCGTAATGTGTCGAAAACGGAGTTTGTCCGCTTCGTTGGAGCGCGTGGGCGGGCGCCGTTCGGCGGAGTCGAGGTTTTAATTTGTTTTTCTAGTAACGCCTGAGATTAGGTCGCAGCTCTCTCCGGTTTACCGGTCTGGACCCTCGCTGCGTCGCACAAATTAGCGATCTCTCAAGTGTCTTTAAGGTTGTCACGGTAACACTTTAGCCGCCTCGCTTCACTCTGATTACATAATTCATCTTAAAGCCCCGTTGGGCGACTCTTTCCTTAAGGAATTGTTGAAACTACTCCGTCGCCGTGGGAGATGATGTGAACCGCCGATGATGTCATTTTTTTTAAAAACTGAATTTAAACGCGGTCAGCAGGAATGCACGGAACAGCGGCGCGGCTCCTCGTGTAAAAGTTAAGAAAGCCTCGGCCGAGGTGATGTATTACATCGGAGGAAGGTGTCGTTTGGAATTTTATCCCCGCCTGCGTTTTCCACGCGTCGCTGAAACCGGCGGCGAATTCAATCTAAATGCAAAGCAACGGCGAAGACGTATTTGTTTGCCATTTCCAGCCCGCCGCCGACCTTTGGGGCCGCGGCGGGCTCCCCGGACCGCTGCGTCGTCTCGGACCCGCCTGGTTCATTCGATTTGCAGCTAATCGGGATGGATGGGCCTCCCGCCCCGTCCATCCGTCCAGGTGCTCCGGCCCTATTTTTCCGTCTCTTCCTGTTTGCTCTGGCCCTACCGGAGCCGATGGCATCGTTCATATCATTGTCATAAATTCAAATAGTGCGGTTGCGTGCCATTAAGCGTGATTTATTGCCCGGATAATGGGCTGGTTGCCCCCGGTGATGGATGGCGGGGGCGGGTCGATGGATTCCCGTTGATTTAATTGGTCAGGTGTTAAAGTTAAAAACGACAGGATTGTGTCCATGACCATCTGATGCGGATGTGACTTCAAGGAACCATAAAAACGACCTTTTAACCTCCCGTTCTGCGTTTTTCACGTCTTTTTTTTTTCCGCCCCGGCTGGGCGCCACGGCAACGGCGCCCGTCCCCGGTCGGATGGCTGAAAGTGATCAAGCCGGGTCCCAGAGGGAACCTTTGCGTGACCTTTGAGAATAAACGGATTGACCTGTTTTGTGAAACCGAATTTGACGCCATCTCTGATTTGTATTATTTAGAATCGCTTCCAGTGAGGCTTTAATCCAGTTGTCGGGGTGTTAGGTGCTTATTTTACTTTGATCTGCTTTAATCTCGACGCGCTTCCCTTCGCTCCGTGTCCCAGCCTGGATGGGCGGAGAGGTTACATTAAACCAACGCTGCAGGAATGTCGCAGGGAAATCTGACAAACGGACTTCAGGCGGCGCTCCGACAGACTGATTGGTGGGGCGAGAGCCGAGTGATTCCGTTCCGTCTTTGATAACATCCAGTCTCTCGCAGAGGTGGATTAAATAATCATTAACCTTCTTCTGAGCGCGCCGTGACTCTTCCTCTAATGCTGAAGTGTGTTGATGATTAATGAGGCTGATTTTTACGCCCCTTATCACGCAGAATAAACGCCATCCCAGATGCTCCGTGATGAATGGCGCCGTTTTATCTGCGACCGCTGCGGGCGCCGCCGCGCTGCGGAGGCTTCCTGGTCGGCCTCGTGTGAAGTTCATTTGTTGGAGTGGTCAACATCTGGCTGCCATAATTAGGCTTGAGTGTCCTTTGGAACGCAGTCCCGCGTTGTTGTGCGTTGAATGCGGCGTTTCGTGTCGAGTTAAACGTCGCAGTAAACGCGGAGTGGCGGCATGGCGCTCGTGGAGCAGCTGCGGCGGTGTGAGGTTTCAGCGGGAGGCCTCGTCCCTCCGTGATTCCCGCCGCTGTCTTCATTGGTATCAGACGCTGGCGGGATTTGATGAAAGAGATGAGAGCTGCGAGGCTCCTGAATCTGATCTTTCCTGGCGTTGCAGTCAGAGCCCGGCGTTCCCGTCAGCTGGCGCTAAAAGTCGGGAAAAACCTGGAACCGCTCCACGGTTTAGCCGACCCACTGAAGCTGAAATCGGGATTCTCCGCCCCCGCCGCCCGGTCCCGTGCGACTGTGCTTTGTTGCTGCTGTGCGGGCGCGATGGCGCCACGCTGTCTGATATCGCCTCCGGGATCCAGTTTAATGGAAGACCCCATTACGCGTGAAAGATGGGCCGCCGCTCCGCCGCCGCTCCGCCTGTGAAGACCCCGACTGAAGGTGTGATGTTGCGTCCCGCCGCCGATTCTGTCGGAGACAGATTAGATCTGGGAAATCTCATTTACCTGGAAACAGATGTGCAGGAGGAGGGTGATTCATGCTGTTGAACGAGAGGAACCCTCCGGGAGACGAGCTCCAGGTTCAGTCCGCCGCCGCCGAGCTTTGGTTGAGACGTAACGAAAAGTAACGCAACAAAATAGACGGTCGTGATGCGTTGAGGTACGGTGGGAATTCTCCATAAAGATCCTGAACCAAGGGGGAAAGTGGCGTAGCTGCGGTAGGTTCGTTATTAAAGGCATCAATAACGGCGATGACGGCAATAAAGAGGACGGCGTCACGGGGGATCGGAGCGTCGACCCTCGGATCGGTCCGGAAGAAGCTCGCAGGCGGTCGAGCGCTGATCCGTAGAGCGAGCGGACAAGTGGAGGTTCTCCTGCCCCTCGTAACCCTTCATCCGGGCCGCCCGATCGGAGCCGGCGTGATGATTTCCGTCGGACCGTCAGCGGACGCGGTCGTCGTTCCGGACATTTCCAAAGTTGGCTGAATTTAGGGGTTTCCCTGCGACTCCGGATCCATCAGCGCCTGATTGAGGAAGCCTTTCCCGCTAAATTGGCCCAGAATCGGCGCCTGCCTGTGCTGATTGCGTATTAATGGCGTGGTGATTGCGCGCTCGGTGACACAGTTGTGCTCATTACTTTTTCACGGCCTGCCTCGGATCTCTCGGCTGTTTTGTACCTACAAGCGGAGATAATCGCCCGGCTGTTTGCTCACAATAACGTCCAGCCGAGTCGTTTCGGGGGTCGTGGCGGGGTTAACTCCGAGCTGCCCTCTCCCTCGCAAATAAACGTGCGTGAATAATTGATGCGGGAGCGCGTTTGGGGGGCGGGAGCGAAGCGCTGACGGAGCGCAAAGGTCCAGCAGGTGATGAAGGAGCCGTCTGAAATGTGAATCACAAGTTTCTGAACCCGTTTGATCATAAATCTCCAAAACGAGAAGACAAAGGGGGAGATGGATTCCCTCCAGTCCGACGGCGCCGCGTCTCGCCGGGTTAATGGCCCGTCCCGAGGAATGGCAGGAAAATTAATCTGAGCGGGTCCGATTCTCCAGCAGGCGCTCACCTGGGGACGGCTTCGGCGCGCCGGGCTGTCGGAACCGTTAATGCGCTCACGCGTGCGTAAACGAGTGTGGAGAACGCCGAGGCGGCGAGGCCCGAGCTGAAGCCCCGCCTCATTTGTCGCTTCCCCTCATCGACGCGCTCCTCCAGCCGACTTTGTCGCAGCTTCTTAATCCCACTGAAATGAAGATGATTTGGATTGAGCCCAGGCGATGATGAACCACACGAGCTCCCGGTGCCTCGGCTCCTCTCCTCCTCGTTTCCCGAGCGATGGAGTCAGATTAAATTTATCGATTGCGTATCGACCCGGGGCTCTAACGCAGAACCGCACCTTGAAATGTGATTTTTTTTGCGGCGCTGCGCTGCTGGATGTTAACCATGCGTGAGCCCGGCCGGAGGTGCGGCGGCGCGCTCATCAGTCGGGATGTGGGCGGTAACGATTCGCCTCCATCAAGCTGGCGGCAGACGAAATGAAACGACAAAATGAAACGACAAAATATGAAACGCATGACGCAGAAAGAAATGCAGAAACCTGGAAAAAAAAGTGTCCAAGTTCATTACCGCATGAACACCTTCGAGACTGCGACACCACCAAGTTTGCTGACGGCGCGTATCGGCGGGTATCGCTGCGACGCGTTATTGCATTCTTATTCTTTTTATTATTATTATTGTTATTGTTACTGCACGGGGGTTGCATGCTTCTACACCATCAGCATCGATGCAGCAACTTTAGGGTGCATTCATATAAAAACGACCTTTTGGCTGCAGTCGGAACGGTTAAAACTCTAAATTGAAGAACACAAATGCGAGGAGCCTTTTTTTTTTTTCCTGGTGCAGCTTTCTGAATTAGAGAATGTGAAAAGTCGCCTCGCTGAGGGCTGAAAGTTGTCTGAGCCGACAGCTCCGAGAAGGAATTCTGCTCCCGTGAGTAAAGAAATGTCAGAATGTTCTCCAGCACGGTTTGTCATAAACAGGTGGGTGGAGGAGAAGTCCTGGTGTGTGTGTGTGTGTGTGTGTGTGTGTGTGTGTGGTTGCTCTGTTGTGTGTGTGTGTGTGTGTGTGGTTGCTCTGTTGGGGAAAACATGTCATTGGGAACGAACCAGCCGAGTCCTGTGGGTGGATTATTCGTCTACGGAGCCCGGAGACTCGGAGGAGCAGGGCTGAACTCAGTGATGGTTCATTCGTTTATTTTGTGGTTCTCTTGTTTATCCTGTGGTTTTCTTGATTGTTTTGATGTCTTTATGTTTGACTTCATAACTTCCTGAAAGGACTCGGTCTTGTTTTCGTTCGCTCCGGTCCGGGTGTAACCTGAACCAAACGTCTCTGGAAACCTGGGACCTGGATGTTGATGTGGGAATTCCCGAGACCTGGAAGTAAAGGTGTTGATGTTAAAAGGACTTTCCTCTTTCATACTCCCCTGATCAAAGGACAGCTTTGATGTTCACCTTTGTTGTTTGTTAAAACGAATCATTGATCATCTGGCACAAACCTCATTGTCCGCCACGAGCCTCGTTCTCCGACTGATTTCCGTCCTGTGAACGCCACCGCTCCCGCTTTAATATTCCCCTCCTGAGGCATCTGAAGGTGAAGTTCACAGCCAGAGCTCCGCGATGCATAATTCAGGCGAGCATTCCTCTCGGCCGGCGCGGCCGCATGGAGTTTTTATGAGGCGGAACTCGAGCTAGCACCGCTGAGGTCAAAGGTCAGCCGAGTCGTTGAGGTCGTCGGGGAGGGTTGGCCTCGCGCTTCTGTCGAGCAAGTTGTTTATTATATCCGTTTTCCTGACTTTTTTCAGAGCTGCAGCTCGCCCGGCGGAGTGGGAGTTGTCTATCCATTATCTCGGAATGTTCAGGGCGAGCGGCGACATTAACAACCTAGTTTGTTTCCCGGCTGTCACGGCGAGGGACGAGCGGCGGCGCTAACCTGACAGGAAGCGTTCGTTACCCGCCGAAGACTCGGGGGTGTTTGTGAACACGTTGATCGAGTCAATCCGAGAATTTTCCGTATTTCCTCTCCGAGGATTAACGAGTCCGGCTCCGAACGCTCCGTCCTCCGTCATCTCCCGTCTGCGCCGCGCTCTGACGACAGGGTCGTGATAACCGAACATCTCCCCCCTGACGCCGCGGTCGCTGGGACGAGCCGCCTGCTGGAGGCGGTCGGTAACCCGGCCTCGGAGAGGCGAAACCCGAGCCGGGCGGATCCGTTCCGGCGTTACCTTAGCTGTCCCTGGCTGTGAAGACGGAGGTTCCCCTCCGCTGGTTTATTAATAGGCTGCGAATGCGCGCTGGGCGGGGCTTGGGGTCTCACCTGTTCCCGCCGTTGACGGGCTGTCGTCGAGGCTCGCCTAAGAAACGTGTAAGAAACGTAAAATCGTGGAAGGCTAAGCGCTCGTTTGTTTGGATTGGGCTAATGATGCGGCTGAAGATGTTCCCTTACGTAACAAATGTTTTGATTCGATATTTCTTATTTTATTTCCAGCGTCTGTTCTTTTTTCAGACACTCGGTTAAATTAGCCGCGCTCAGGTTCAGATCCTCCTGACTGATCCAGACCGAACGGCTTCATGGAATCCAGGAGTAGCTGGAGGGAGAATAGGAAAGAAATTAAAGGGACGAATGGAACATCTTGCAGTAAACAAGCTACGCAGAGAAGCAATAAATAAAATGTCATTTGCTCTTTTAGAGAAGAAAAGGAACTGAGTCGTAAAGCGTCTGGCTCTGCAGGGCCACGAAATCATATTTATCTTTGCAGCAGCTGACGGTTCCGCTGCAGCGAGCGCAAAATGTCACCGCCGCAGTTCCTCGTCCAGCTTCCCTGCTGTTCGACAACAAAACCGAAACATCGGGGACGCGACCAGGAAGCAGATGTGGGGGTTTGGAACGCGACAGAAACAGATGTCGTTTATGTTTCACATCGCCTGGAACACGTCTACCAGAGTGCAGTTTTACTCACCGCCACCAGAGGGCACTGCAGAGCTCCTGCTGTCTCCTGCTGAGAACACGATAAAGTGAAACTAAGAATATTGACGACTTCGGAGGCGTGATTTCTCTCTGGGATGGGCCGGCCCGTTTAGCCGATAGACGGACAATCGCGGCGTTCTGAATTTTGATGTCCATCTGTGCTTCACGGTGAATTTCTGATGTGTTTTGGCTCGACCTGACTCATTTCGCGCGCTGCCGCCTCGGAAAAACGCCGCCGCCACGGCTCCCTTGTGCCGTTGAGTGGAGGGGTGATCAGCGAAGTTCTGCTCTCAGAACATCGGTGCTGAGTCGGCGGTCGTTTAAAGGAGCGGGGGCGTAAAAGCGCCGCCTGTGGAGGTGCGCGCTGATCAGGCGCCGCCTTAAAACAAACCCTGCGTCCTAACGGTAATGGCGCCCGTAAAAGCCATTCCTGCGTTACTCCAGATCAAGTTAACCCCCGCGGGGGCGCTGCACACCCCCCGCGGTTGGTCACCTTCTCTGTCCGCCGCCGTTTTATGGTTCTCTCTTTCCTCGGCGAACAGACGCGGACCGCCTGACCCCCCCACCCCCTGGTGGCAGAAGTTCCGCTCTAGTTTGAAGAGCAGCCGACTGTTCTGTCTGTTGCCCGCTGACTCAGACCATCTGCACAGGTGCCGCCGTCCCCTCTTTGGCGGTGGCGAACATGTTTGGCATGGCTCAGACGATGGGGGGGGGGGGTTTATCACCTCCATCTTCTCTAATGAAACCTCCCAAACTGGTTGGTCTCAAGAACGGCTTTATCTCAAGGATTAATGAGCGCTTTCCCACGTTTATCAGCGAGCACAAACACTGCGGAGGCGGCTTCCTGTCGCAGAAACCCGCCTTAATCGTGATAAACGACCTCGTCTGCCGATAAAACCCGCAGCCCTGCGCTGTTCAAAGGTCCTCCAGCTGCTGAAGGAGGAGCGTCAGACCCGCCAGGTCACGTGGTTCCAGCCCTACTCCCGTCTGTCCGTGGAAGATTTATGGTTTATTTTAGAACGGTTACCTTGCATCAGGCTGACTGCAGCGTCATGGAAAATCAAAGCGCGCCTGCCTTTTGTTATTTACATTGTGCTTTTTCTCTGTTATGGAGCGCACTTCAAAAGCGTTTTTTTTTCTTCTTTTATCTGCTTGGATAACATCTGGGATCCTGATACAGATGCTTTCAGGAGCATAGGCCGAAGGTAAACAGCTGAAAAGTGAACTTCGGGGGAGGCTGGAGGTGGTTTTGGCGCCCAAACCCTCGTCGATGTCGCCCTCTGCCGACCAAGTCTGGTACTGCAGGAGCTCAAACGTTAATCTGGGGTGGAATCATGGAGCTTTGAACCGTCATTATTTTGTCTTTTTCTGAAACATGCAGGCGTCAATATTGGTACATAAATATAAATGTGGGTGGGGTGTTGGGTGCGTGAGACTCTGAACACCTGCAGCTGCTGTTCTTAGTCATGTGACACATGAATCCGATCACCTGTCAGGTGATCGATCGATAACCCGGAGCTCCTCCTCGCCTTCTGAAGAGTCCATTCTGCGCGTCATCGATCGCCTGTCGTCTCTCCTGCACACGTGGGTCCCCGTCGAACTTGACCCTGAGCAGGAGCCGCTGAAGCCGGAGCTCTGGCTCCACCTAGCGGCCGGTGTGCGCACTGCACGTCACCGGGACATCCTCCTCCTCCATCTGGAGCGACGTCGGCGGATTTCTGCTTCTGCTGATGAAACAGCGGGAACACGAACCTAAAACCAGCCTCCGAACCTTCACGGACCGGCTGTGAGAGCCGCGTTGGCTCTCCTGGTCTCCCCGACCCGGAGCGCTTCCTGTCCCAGACTCACGTCTGAACGAGGCGCCGGGCCGCTCGCCGCCAGGGCCTCCTCAGTTGCAGCTGCAGAGTTCCCTCTGGGGCCGTTGCGACGCGTCGTTCTGAGCAGCTTCCCGCCGTCTCTGAGGTCGCACCGCCGGTGACGTGAACCCGGGGCCGACCGCTGTCCTCATGACGCCTCGCCTCCCGCGGCGGCGCCTTTTTTTAAACACGCCATCAGATGAAAGGGAAGTGGGGGCAGAAACCCACTGATGGCTCGCCACCTGCAGACTAACGACCTTTTAATGAAACGGCGGGTATCGATTGATTAAAAGGAAAGAGGAGGAGGAGGAAGAGCGGCGGTGAGCGTCCGCCTGCGGCGCCGCGCCAGATCGGCGTGCGGATGACCTACATGCGTCACGCGTGCACCTCGCAGGCGTAGATCCACCTTCGGCGTCAGATCAAGGAGGCCGAGCTGATGTTGGCGCTGATTTCCCCCGGAGAATCCGATCTCCCCCGCCGATTCCCTGGAGCCTCTAATTAAGAGGAAAGCCATTAGAGCGCCAGCTGGAAATAGGCGCTTGGCTCGTTTGGTCTGATCGCAGCTTCGGCTGCGGTATTTGAGTCGTGCGTTGTAATTCGAGCTGGTTTCGACGTGTTGTTGATGGCGGCCCGGCTCGCCGATTACGGCGGCAGCCGAGCGAGCGCCTTCGTGCGAGGGCGAGCGCGTTAACGGCGTTACCGCTCTGAGCGATGGACGCACGCCGCGCCCTTCCACGTCCTCGGTGTCGCGCTGGAGTAAGTGGAGCCGCGTCGGCGAGAGAGCGAAACCCAATTACACGAAAGAGGCGGCGGGCCGGCGACTCAGAGGCCCTTGACCTTCAGAAGGGCTGCGCTCGCAGCTCTGCGCGCACGCGAGCGTGCACGTACGCCGGAGCGCCGGCGAGAACAAAGGGCCCGCGGGGGGCCAGTTAAGGGACCGAGAGCAGGTTGGTGCTCGATGGTGGCGGTCCACGATGTGGGCGGCGGCGGCGTCGGCGGCATTCGCCCTCGGCGGTGCGTTCCAAAGACCTGCCGATGGATCTGAAGCTGCTCCCGACCACCTGGATCAAACGAGAGCTGAGCGCCGACGGGGCGAGGCCGGCGGTCCCGCCGCGACCCCTCGTGTCGCTGCGGCGCTTCCCTCCGGCCAATCACAGGCCCCGATTTCCTCTCACCCCCCTCAGCTACTGTAAACAGGCGTAACTCCGCTCTTGACCACCAGGGGGCGATCGGGAGCAGGTGTGTTTGTTCGTTCCCGGGATCTTCCTGGTTATCAGAGCTCCAGCAGGAGGTTTGTTAAAGCCGCCCCCCCACAGCCCCCCCCCGACTGGAGAGATCTGTTGAAAGAAGCCACACCGGCGTTCCCAGTGTGGTCTCTGGCTCCCGCTCCGAGCGCTCCGTCGGTGTCGGAGCTCAGACGGAGCGTGCACGGAGCAGAGATCGGCTAACGAGCTCTCACTTCAGAGCGGGAAAACGGGGAAGGGGAGGGGAGGGGGAGGAAGGGAGGGGGGGGGGCGCGGAGCATGCGCGTGACAAATTCAAAACTCTCCCACTCCCGTCGCTCCGCGGACTGCCCACCTCGCCGGAATATAAAGGGAAGTTCGGACCGGAGAGCCGTCTCTTTACGTAAGCCTTTTTTTCCCTCCGCGCTGCCGTCAAATGTCTTTGTGAAGCCGTCCTCGTGTGGGAGTGGAAGCGAGCGCGCGCTCCGGCAGCACTTCCCAGATCGGTCCGTGTGAAAGTCTGGAGGGCGCCATGGGGGCTCTGATGGTCATCTTCTCCCTCCAGCCCAAACAGAAGGCCAAGCCCAAAGGTAGGCTGCTCCCGATCCCGCTGCTCCGGGCGGGATTCGCTTTATTTGAGTGTCCCCGGGACACCTGGGAACTCTGGGAATCCTCGCTCCTGCTCCATCGTCGGGGCTCAAACTCGCCGCGCCGTCCGTCTGAAATTGGGTTGGAATTTGCCGTCTTTCCGTAAACGTTCCGGTCAGACTCGTCGACGACGGCGTCCTGCAGGAAACGGGATGTTGGAGCGGGAGAGGAGGAAGGTGTGAGGCGTGAAGTTCCCGCCTCTCCGGACCCTTGTGGGAGCGCGAGAGCAGAATTAACGAGGGAGCGTCTGCCGGCGACCTCCGGCGTTCGATCGGAGCGCCCGTGGGCGCGGCGCTCGCGTGTTTTACAGGTAGCTGCCGGGAAAAACAATCGATCCCAATCAGAGTAATTACAGCAGGAAGCCGTTTGTTCTGCCACGGAAGATAAATCGGACCTGAAGTGGGAATTAAAGGTGCGATGGAGGCGGGGCTTAGAAGTTGCCGTGTGTTAGTGATTCCAGGACCCGACATCGATCCTGCTCCCAGATCCGTAAACAATTCGGAACCTCCGTCTCCAGTGGAGGTTGAGAGGTCAGGTTTGGTTCGGATCCCGTCTGATCCGGACCGTAGGAGTGTCTGGTCAAGGGGCGATCCCTCCTGCCGGACCCGCTCCTCCGTGTTTCAGAATTCCTGATCCGGAGTCTGTCTTTATTCCGGTTTAAATCCCGTCTAAACTTTGACCAGCTCCGGCCAAACGTCTGTTGGCGTGTTTGTTTGCGGCCGCCAGCGCTCCGCTTCACCGCCCACTCCGATGTTCTCGCTGTTGTTCCCTCCAACGCGGCGGCGGCGCCGCCACGGGAGCGGCCGGCCTCCGGACCCGAGCGCCGCCATGTTGGCCGTGCGTGTCCTCGTTGGGTCGGCCGTCGCTGCTTGAAGTGTCTTGACCGTGGGAGCCGTTCGCGTGGGAGTGTGGAGAGGAGCGCTCGGAGCCGCTCCAGCGGCGGGGTCGGAACGCCGGCGGTGACTCAGCGTGCGGTCGAGTTTTGACGCCTCTCAGCGCTCCGACTCTCTTCCCTGCGCCGCTCGCCTTCTTTACCCACAAACTGCCCCGGAGCGCCAGCCGGGGAGCGGGTCCTCGTGACGCACGTTCCCGTCTCCGTTTTGCTCCCGGCTGCTGGCGCCTTGTCTGTCCAGGCCTTCTGGTGTTTACAGGCCCGACCAGCTGACCGCCGAGAGAGCAGCTGTCGTTGTCGGGGGGGCGACCACATTCCCGGTCCCTTGCCATCGAACCCCGTGGACCGTGATCCCAGCTGAAACGAGCCTTTGGGAAACAAAATTTCCATTTCTGGGAATGGGATGGGAAGGCCGTCAGAGGGATGGGGATCAGCCGGACCCCAAACAGCAGGGATAACCTCTAACAGGGAGAAACCCTGAGCAGGACCCGGCTCCTGGTGGTGGGCAGATGGGTAAAGTAGGAGGAGGGGCGGATGTATCCGAGCTTCGGAATGGTTTCATGCCTTGACAGGGACTGTCGTCATGGAGACCTGAACGGCAGCAGAGCGGGAGTGCGGGCTGGAATCAGGCTCACCTTTTCACGACGATTCCATCAGAAATAACTGGATTTGCTGGGAAAGTTTTCCTTCTCTGATATGCAAATCCGTGGCGTGATGAAAGGAGTGGGGCGGCCCCGCCGGGTCCCGGATCCCGACGGGATTCTCTCTCATCACTGAC